>JACXGK010001221.1:18954-31987 GCA_016801125.1 Novumbra hubbsi | reverse complement strand
TTGGTGAAACACTGGCTTAATTGTCTACCTACTGGCCTATAAAGATAGAACGTTGTTGGTGAAACACTGGCTTAACTGTCTACCTACTGGCCTATAAAGATAGAACGTTGTTGGTGAAACACTGGCTTAATTGTCTACCTACTGGCCTATAAAGAATTGTTATTTTAAAGCTTTAAAAGAGACGCACTCTAGTTTTTATTCTTCTTCGATTGAGAATGGAATAGATAATCCCAGGACATTATTTAACACCATCAGTCACCTCCTCCAACCTATAGACTCTGGCCCTTCCAATGCAACCACCCTCAAGAATAAAATGAACCCTTAACATCAACATTAGAGAGAAGATTCTATCCTGTAACCACTAATCCCCCTCAGGCTCCTTCCCTATCGGCTTCTTTTCTAAGTTAATTTGCTCTGGTGACCCCTGTTATGGTTCTGGAATAATATTAAAAATTAAATATTTCAGCGGCCATCTTGAACCTACTCCAACATCCCTGCACACTGGGCATGTACCGTCACTATAAAAGATGGCAGCCATCTCCCAATTGCTCAAGAAATCATTCCTTGACCCAGACATACTTTAAAACTTCAGGCCTATTTATAAACTCCCATTCTTATCTGAAGTCCTAGAGAAGATTGTGGCAACTCAACTTCACTCACACCTCAGTGCTAACTAGCTTTATGAGATTTTCCATTCTGGCTTCAGGCCAATAGCAAAGCATATTACTGCGGCAGCATTGGGGCAGGTTGTTGATGATCTGCTCATGCTTCATATACAACAATTTGGTACATCTTCTTGATGTCAGCGCTGCTTTTTCCTCTTTCACCGCAAGCAGTATGTATCTCTCTGTGAGGCAAGTTCAGAGGAGTTCACAATAACTTGTGGTGTCCCACAATGATCAGTGCTAGGACCTATTTTCTAATTGCTATACATTTCCCACCTGGCCAGATATCAGACAGTGTTTAATTTCACTGCTATGCAGATGACACATAGGTGTATATTAAAACCAAACCTGACAGGACATCTGCCATGTCAACCTTGTCTAATGGTATGGATGGTAGAACAACTTTCTCTGACTCAATAGCAGCAAGAAAGAGGCAATGCACCCCACAGAAAATCACCAAATCCCACAACATCTGCCCTGCCTTCGACGGTCACATAATTTCCCTCTCCTCAGTCATCACCAATCTAGGTATAAAATTTGACCCTACTCTCTCTTTTAAGGCCCACATTAGAATCTAATCTAAGATGTCTAAACAGCATTCTTTCACTTTTCCCACCTAAGACCTCTCACCTTTTCTGATGCAGAAAAGCTTATCCATTCCTTTGTTTTCTCCAGAATTAATTATGGGTATATTAGGGGGTCTGCCAGCAGATTCAATAACCATAAAATACAGCTTTGTGACAATAAAAAAAAAATGCGCATATCACACCTCTCCTTGCTGACCTTCTTTGGCTTCCTGTCGATCAGGGAATTTACTTTAAAGTAATCCTTTTAGTCTATAAAGCTATCAATGACTTGGGACCTGTCTACTTATCTGACCAACTCTCCTGCTATGAACCTCCACGCCCTCTACGGTCTAGCAACGCCAATCTGCTCAATGAACCAAAACCCAGCTTTGAAAAATGGCAGTCTGCACCTTATCTTTAATTGGACCTCACCTCTGGAACTTCCTTCGTGACAACCTCAGGGCTGCACACACAGTCATGGCTTTTAAATCAAGCCTTAAGATACACCTCTATCGGTTGGAATACCCTTCCCTTTTAATCAAATTATACTGTACATTGTTATGTAATAATATTTATATTATATTATATATAAAAATATTTGTTTACTGTATTATCAGTATAGTTTCATGTATATATTCTGTATGTATATTTTATTCATGACATATTTCTTATTTTCTTTTACATGCACTTTGCTCCTTTAATGACAAGCGCTTTACAAATGCAATAAATGATTTTTATTATTACTTTGGCAAACAACTACGGCTTACAAAGATCAAGCCAATCTGAACAGGCTTTGTAAGTTGGAAAACCTGCAAAATCGGCAGTGTATCAAATGCTTGTTCTCCCCACTGTATAAACAACAAACACATCCTGCCTACAATGCGAATAAAAAAAAAACCTAAAGTCCCAGACACTCATCTTTAAACAACTGTGCCTGAGGGATTTGCTAAAGCATGATAAGCCAACGAATGCTCTGCCAGTCTCAAGCTCCCTTAGCCCGGGGCTATGTAGGGCTACCGCCCATCAGAGCCTCTTGGTCATGACTGGTTATGACACACCCGGGTATTGAACCTGGGGTGTAGTGGCATCTCGACAATATGATGTAGTACCTTACAACCCTGTGTCACATGGGAGGCCAAATCAAAATGTTTTTTTTTTTTACCACTTTACCAAGTTCAAAAGGTACTGAATTGGAACGACTCAGCTATTGGTTTCAATTGCTCCAAGGTTATTGAAATAAACAGAGATTGGACTGAACTAAAATGCCTACAGTGTTGGTCGTACAATCACGATGTGTCCATGGTCTAAGGACTTTATTACCTGAATGGCTTCACCTGAAGCACCTCAATCCATCAACAAAGTGGCTTCTCATAAAGAATTTGCTTGGTGAATTGTTGGTGATCACACGTTTTCTTTATGGTGTTGGTTAAGAATTATTTTGGTAAAGAACTAACACTATTATTGTCTGAATACGCTGTATTGAAGCGTCTGAGGTGGTTCATAGTGCTAGGTTTGGGATCTGGTCAAAGAAAACAGAAAGCTCTGCCTTAGGGTTAGGAACACTGACTTCTTCAACCTAAGCATGAGGTTGAGGATTCTTTAGAGTATGTGTATCTCTCTTGCGAAAGATAAAGAAGCTTGTGCGGATCCCATTTAGTGCTTATATTCGATTTACGCTCTTCAAGTTAGTTGCTCCATGTCCTCTGGTCACTTTTCTTAAGTGTCTGTTTATGAACTTCCCCCTTATTAACTCCGTCTTTACTCCCAGTTTGATCGGGATTGTGTAACCTAGGTCGCCGCCTCCTCTTTCTTAACTGCCGAGATAAAAAGCCTGCAGTTATTTGTAAGCTACAACATTCTGTTTCTTTATGCATATGATATTGTAGTACCAGAATCAGGGCGCTGTTTGCACACATGAAGTCGGGGCCAGACGAGTTGCATTTTTGCCTCCTGTACAGCTACATTTGTTTTCTGATCTTTATAGCTTCTGCATATTCATGTTGCACACTGAGTTTCAAGAGAAAATAGACACATTTGACTGACTGTCTGTCAAATAGTTTAACACAAAACACAATAGTCAGCATGTGATTGACATTGTACAGAGTTCCAAGTCTAAGAAGCTACCCAAAATAACACTCAACTGTATATCCATGTCACATATATGTTTGCTATACTTCGTAAATACTGTAGAATGCCATTTTGTGTGCATGTGTTTACAATTGTATAAGCTACATGTAACAAGCAGTGCTTGTCGTGTCCTCCTGAAATACGTCCCACAAGGATGTCTGATCTCTACCACATGGTCCAGGGGTGACAAATGAAGCGGTGGTGGTGGTGGCTCTGGCCGCCAAAAAAACCCTTCATGATCTACTGTGTGGAGCTGAGAAAAAGATGACCCCACTGTGATCTTCTTTCATTAATTGGAGTTTTGACCAATTAGGTGTGATTGGCCAACACACTTTTAGTAGAAAAACATCTGAGAATTGGCCTGGAAGTGTAAAAGCAGCATGTGATCTGACCAAACTACATATTGTGCCAAGGAAAACAAGGAACCCCTTTCCAATATGTTTTTCATTCATTAGTCTATCCATCACTCTTAGCTCAGCTCTAGATAAAAGGTCTGATGTGTCCAATCAATTAATGGAAAGAATGTCAGAACTGGACTGGATGCATACGCAGTCAAGCATCGTTAAATTTGGATTGGATGAGTACTTCTAGCATTTCCACCAGTCAATCCATTGTGCCGTGATTCCAGTAGTTACACAGTGTAGATGTTCCATTGTCACTAACAGCTGCCAATGTGTTTCACTTTGATTGTCCCTTTGATGGAGGTGTCAGGTCACCCATCTGAAACCAGAATCTTATTTTCTTCCAGGCTGACCGGTATGAATCTACCATCCCCAGTCATCAGCAGCAAGAATTGGCTACGGCTGCATTTCACATCTGACAGCAACCATCGGCGAAAAGGATTTAGTGCCCAGTACCAAGGTGAGGGTTCAGTGCCGGAGGGAAGGGAGTTCCTTTGCGTCACATAACCGGGCATGCTCTCCCAGAACGCCGCTAATCTGGGGCCCTGCCTGGTTTCAGTAGTCTTACTCTCCGCATGGAATGCGTAGTCATTTCTGTGGATTCACCATGTTGAATGGAGTTTTCATCAAATGCGTCTCGCCCGATGCACTCCAGGCTAATGTGTAACCCCAGGTTTGGAAACCAAGGCTTGTAAAACTTCATATTAAGTCGACAGATAATATGTAACCACGCAGTAATGACCGTAGCGCTAACAGTTTAATGTCATTTACCACGTATAATTACTATACTATTGCATATTATTAAGGTTGTCGCACTCTTAGTATTACACAACAGCAATATGCAATTTCTAATAATGGACATTGACTGCCGGGAGCAGCACGTTTTGTTTGTCAAGGCGAAACCGGTCTAATGCGTTGGACAACTGTGGGCTAGGCTACAGCAGCATTGAGGAAGAGCAGTGAAGACTATTAAGGCTATCAGCTGCCATTCCTAGCTATGCATGCTGAGCATTCTGCTAAGGCATCATTGGAGTGGATGCCAGGCTAAAGGGATGAGAACACCAGCCGCCAGCCACTTTCCACATCATCAGCTGACTCCATCACCATCATCTGCCACCCCCCTGAGTACCTCCCACCGCCACTTCCATGGCCTGACTCTCTCCATCTTCGTGAGGATGTAGCATTCAGAGACATGTCACGATATATATCGCTCGTTATTTTATTTTACGCTTCAAGTGCCATAAGACGTGTTACTGATAACTGTAATAATGTGTTGTTATTGTTATTATGGAAATGCAAAGGATGGTTTTAATTCGTTGTAAGTAATTATGATGGCCTTGTTTTAAACTCTGTCATTTTGTTCTTTTATTCAAATTTTGTGTCATAGTGGTAAAAGGTTAAATTAAGAGGGTGTTATTCTGTGTCCTTGTAGGTATTTGCTGCAGCCTAACCGTTTTGACCCAATCTGCTTCTGAGTTTCCACAGCAATGGACTATTGAAGGCTGTCGGTTAATATCAGCTAGTCTTTTTGTCAGTCTAGTGTATTTCTGATTTTAGATAGTAACTTCTTGTTTATAATAAGCAACAGAAAACGTGATTAAAATGTTTGTTTATGATATAGTTACTAAACAGGTGTATCTACTGAACTCTGAAAATCTAAGTTTGATCGTGATTTATTGACCTCAAAGTAAATGGACTGATGCCCTGGAATATGCAGACTAAGTTCACACACTCAAATCTGTGCGATCATTTCATTGCATGCCGTCATGTTTTTTTTATTAATGTATTCATTACTTTTGTTAAAATGTGTGTCTTAAATGAATGTATTTAAGTTTTGAAAAGGCAATTAGATTTGCTGACGTGAACAATGAGCGCTTTTTGACTCAATATCACCATAGCATAGACCAGTGGTCCTCACACCGCTACTGGGCACATCTCAAGCATCTGACCATGTTGTCGTAGCCCTGATGAATCTCACCTGAATCAAGCAGCCAAGGGCTTGGTAATGAGTTGATTCAGCTACGCCGGCTCTGGGATACATCTAACACATGGAACGGCTGGAGGTCCTCATGAGAGGTTTGAGAACCACTGTCGAAGAAAGAGGTCCTCTATCTTATCTGACTAACTCATATCTTGTTTACTCAAACTGTTACTAATTAAAAGCAATTTACCATCTGTCATGTCATTATGGTAATTATGTGTATTGTTGTCAGGTTTGACAGAAACGTTACTGCTATTGACATTAAGACGGCAACCACCTAATTCTTGGCTATGCCTTGTTGTGTCTTCTCATTTATAGATATCATTTATTTACAACTATCCATCACAAGAATTAATGGAGCTGGCCAAGCAACAATTGAAAGCTAGTTATCTGCAGCAGAAACCATTATGTAACTGCTGTAGTCTGTGCATTTAGCAACAGATGGCCAGTTCATGCCATTTTATTTACTTTTCTAATGTTCTGTTTCAGGTTCAAAGATGTAGCCTGCTGATTTTATCATGGTTGCCTGATTTCATATTTCATTTCACAGAGATCAGGTTCAGGAGTTTAGATGTGCTGCCATGGGGGTTGGTGGGTGGGAGGGTTGATGCCGCCTGGGTTAGACAGTGTAGACTGTATGTGTTTTACTTAATTGTATTTTTCTTGGTTTTCATATTCATTTTATTACTGTATGCAGTCTCAGTGTATACCCATTTTTGCAAGTGTCTGTTATTCACATAAATTACTCCCAACCTATATAAGACTATTTTTACCACATTAAGACACTTTATATTACATTATACTAAACAGTTATCTGAGATCTACATCTGTAGATTAGGCTTATTCGTGCTCGGGCCAGTTGCACCCTAACACCAAGGGATATTCTCAGTATGCGTTGCAGGAATGGTGATGGCTATTCTTATTCAATATTCGTTATTTGATGTTTTAAATAACATGTAATCATTGATTACACATTGATTGCACTTGTAGACTGTAGATCACACAGTGTAATTGAATTTATTTGTTTCAATTCTGTGAAAACAGAAAACACAACAAATACATTTGTAACCATGTAACTGGATAGTAACTGCAGATATTATTAAGAAGGAACATAATTGGAAAGGGGGCAACTTCATGTGGATTGGTCACAAAGCTCTTCCTTGCAAAGCCCTTCCTTATTTTTCTCCATATTGGTAGCATATTGTCCAGTAAAATTCCAGTACTTCTCCTTTCATAAGTACCTGCCGCGGGATGAAGTCCTATGGCGAGAGGATTTACACACACTGAACTTATCTCAGGTTTCTCAGGGATTAATTGGCTTCCTCGCGTGACATAATTACCAGATTAGATTTTGAGTCGTATCCAAATTGGCTCCCGCTGACACAAATGACACGAATTCCGGCAACGCATCCAGCGCACTGCCGGCTGGGAACTGAGCCCAGGGGTGTCGGGGGACTATGTGGCCACCACTATGCCCAACAACTCGGCTCTCACTTGCCCAGCACGACAGAGGACCTCTCTGCCTGGGAAGTGATCCATAAAGACCAAAAACACAGCAGAAATATTGGTGCAGCATCTTGGGCACGTTGGCATTTGTCCTGGCCCCTCTGCAGTCACCTGGAGGACACACTGACGTATCTGCTTGGGAACTTCAGTAAACACCAGCTTCAAAGGATTGTGAGGATGAAGGGTGGGAGGCAGGGGGGGGAGATTTTTGTGTAGCTAAGGAATCTCCCAAACGTGTCTGCACAATGTGGCCCAGAGTTCCTGGCAGCCAGCGCTCTAAGGGGGTTTGGTTAATTATATAACTGGATTGTCATGTGCGCTACTTTCTCTCCCCAACAGTGAAGAAGGCCATCGAGCTGAAATCCAGAGGTGTGAAGATGCTTCCAAGCAAAGACACAAACCACAAAAATGCTGTTTGTAAGTACTTTCTTATTAGCGGAGGTGTAATTTTTACCCAAATTGTTTTATCAATTAACTGCAGGTTAAAGGTTTTGTCTTTCCCCCGGCAATCCAACACCAAACTGGACAGTTATGATAATCAACTTGAAAAATACATATACGGAAATATCAATGCGGTGTGCTTCCTAGCTTGTTTAAGATTATTCATTGTATATAAATTATGCAAATGTCTACAACCCCGTGTCTAAATACTTTGGGAACAGAATGCAATGATGTGCAAATCATTTCCCTCTAAATCCTATTGAAAACATTACAAAGACTACATCGATTTTTTTATTGTTTTGGAAAAATACATGCCCATTTAGAATTTGATACCAAATTCTTGGGACAGGGGCATGTTTACCACTGTGTTGCATCACCTCTTCTTTTAACAATGAGCTGTAAGTGTTTGGGATCAGAGGAGGCCAATTGCTGTAGTTTTGAATGTTTTCTCATTCTTGCTTGATATACAGTAATGTGAAAAAATTAGGACACTTCGTTAAATATTTAGTTATTTTTTAAGAAATATGGACATATAAATATTTGATCTTCTTTCAAATATTTATAGATTAAGGTGATATAATTGAACCAAAGAGAAAGTCATTTTATCCATGATATCATTTATTTAACAAAATATTTACAAAGATGCCTTTTTCTACTGAGGAACACCCTATGCCTTAATAGCTGATATTGCCCCTGTTTGGCTGAAATAACCTCCATAAGACATTTTCTAGAACTGTCTACCAGTCTCTGACATCGTCTGGGAGAAAGATTTTCCCACTCCTCTGTGCAAAATGTTTTCTGCTATGTGATGTTTGAGGGGTGTCTTGCATTAGTTGTGGGAATCCCAATAATATGAACATTTAAGGAAAACCAAACATTTTCAGAATGCTGTTTTAAAAAATAACGTGACCTCGCTCCCCAATCACCACTGCATTCACTACTGTCAACCAGCTTCAAACCGGTGTAATTATTATAGTTTTTTTACATTTTAAAGGTGTTGAAAAATATTGTGTAAGACAATTAATTCTGATGTACTGGACACTGGCTCACATTACTGTGAAATAATTCCACATATATCTTCTAAATGGCTAGTGAGCATTACCATTTTGTTTTGTGGTTTGTCTGTGTGCTTTTCATTTAAGCACCTTTCCATTAATGCAAATGTAAATTCTTATGTGTAACTAAGTGTACATCACATCCAAGTCTTTTCATAAACAATTTATTTAGGTCAGTCAAAACAATAAAACCTTGTTTTGGTGATGATAGCTTAAACATGTGATGGATGCAAATACCTCCCGTTAAAGGTATTTTTAAACTGATTCTATTATATATTAGAGAAATACATATGGCTTAAAAACTCCATGAGTTTACGTTAATTTAATGCAATCTGTGCTATTTTGAAAACTTAAAAGGTATTTTGAATTTTCCCGTAGGAGAACCTTTTCAAACGGTTACATTGAACACAAAAGGGTTCTACCTGAAACCAAAAATGTTTTTATCCAACCATTTGGATAAACCAGTGGTTCTCTTATAGGGACAGCACTCACAACTTTTAAAACCTTTTTTTAAGGCAGTATGGGTCCTTTGTTAAGAATTTGAAAAATTCTGTGTGCAAATTCTAGCCATTATACATTTGCATGATTGCTATTCATGTAGGGTGGTTTACTATCTTATTTTTTTATTTTCTCTGGCAGATATTATATGTATCTTCCCAGTCTGAGATGTTGTATGGGTGGAGGTCAAGGGTTGCAGACATAATGTGTGTATGGATATGAATGTGTTCACTCAATCCCTTTGACTTGATGAATAACCTTTGAATGTAAAACCTATTAAAATAATGTCAGTGATTTTTTTCATTCACACTGGGTGTTGAGCCAAACATGCATTTCATAAACTGCAAAGTACGTCAAAGGAAAAAAATCTCTAGAAAATTGAATTTATTAGCTTTCTATTCGTTCTAAAAGGATGGTTGATCGTCAGTAAGAAATTACCATCATCACATATAATCTGTATATAATTAGGATAGATTAGGATTGCAGCACATACACAGATGGAGAAAGTTATCCAACTTGCAGTGTTTGCTTAGCAATTAACGTTTAAACAATTTCCTTAATGTGTTTTCCAAAAAATGACCTTGATGCTATCCATAATAATATGAGGAAAATAATCCCCTGGTTACCAGCACATTACATTTGACTCATAATGTGTGCCTTGTTATGCTTCATAAAACATGTTTTATCGCAATACATGCTACTGTGAATGACAAAAGTGAGACACCATGCATAATGAGGAGCTTGTAGTTGAGGTGCATTGTGACATTGCTTCCTGGGTTGATAAACATCAAGTAATTGGGAAAACAAAATTTTCCCACAGAACATAATGCAGTAGATGACAAAGCGCTCTTACTTGACTATTATCAGTAGGCTCCAGATCCATGTGCATGTTTTAAGGTTTTCAAATCAAATGTCTTGAAGTGTTGGATTAGTGACACTGCAAGGGCGACTCTTTCCCTATAAAATGATCTGACAAAATCGAGCCACTTGTCAATGTTTTTTTATTTTATTATTGATACGCATTAGGGATATTGTTTATCAAAGTCCATTCTTTGTTGTAATTTTATAAAGTATCGTATTCTCATAGGTTTGAAAAAAACGACTGAAAAAACCCTGAAGCATGAATAATCACTTAGCAATGGTTAAATAAGAGAACGTGTGAAAGTGGCATTCTAGGAACATTCAACCCTTGCTGCACAGTATAATATTACTCTGTAAACTTTTATTTTTAAGTGATCAATTCATGCAATGTACGCTGAATAGATAAAGGAAATCCACATGAACACAATAAACTCAATCCACCCATGTTCTATCAAGGTTTTCCAGTGCACAGTTCTGATCTACACCAGTAGCTGTGTTTGTTTATTGTACTTCAAACAAAGTGTGGACAGGTGGTTCTCAAACAGCTTAACTCAATATTAAAATGGATAATAGACTTGACTACGTCCTTCTATTAAAATATGCTTTCCACAACTAGTTGGTTGCACATAAAGTAGCATTTACATTTTGTTATGAAATACGTTGATCTATTTTACATAGCCTTATTCGGCAATTGGTTGGACCAGTTTACAGTCTGTGGAGCTTGGAATGGAAACCTTATCTAATATATGTTAGGAGATTGCAAATGATGCCCTTTTCATTGAGGGCAGTATAGAGTATATTGCATCAAGAGATAATAAAATGCATGCAGTTTCATTCGTTTTGCCATTTTACTTGTTTCAGTAACATTCTAGCAAGTGAAGCTTACATACATATTAGCTTTTTCTGGTAACTTTCTGTTTGGGTGACTAACCATAGCTGCGCCAAAGTTGATGAGTTTAATGTTTTACAGTGAAGTCCTCAACTGATGGGAATTAATGATACAGGCCACAATGCAACAGGGTGTATGTCCCGCTGAATGAAAGTGCCTACTACTTGTGTGGTTCATGTGAAGGTCTAAGGGGCTTTCACACAGCCTTACAGCGACCCTGTTATTTCTAATGTATGGTAGGCGTATGACACAACGACCAGGTCCATGCTCGGTGGAAGCGTCGCTCCCATTCGTTTTCAATGGATATTTAGCGTCAACAAGCTATCTGCGCAGCGGGAGGCTGAGCTGCACAATTCACGCTTGAGTGAAGTAGGGAATCATTTCGTTGCAAGGAACAACGTGATTATGCACATCACCATCCGCGAACCCTCAGCGGTTACCCTTCACCGCGTTTGCACTGTCGCTGTTTTTCTCTCCACCATTTCCAGGAAAACAAATGGTCAATCCCAAATCAACATGTAGCTAGCCCTTTACAGCTTAATCAACAACAAATTACCACAGGGTGCACTCCAATACATTGCATAGGACCACTGGGCTTGTTTGGTGATTACGGAAATACACTTTAGTTTCATTAACCCAAGTACTGTTGCCCACATTATATTTTAGCTAACATCTATTGGCGAGGGTAGTTGGATTTGTCCAGAAAGTAACACAGACATAAGTAGTTAGTGTGGTCTAGTGAAACACTCACAACTTTCACCTGCAAATATACGATGTTGACCCCAGGAAAACAAACACCACATTTGGATCCAATGAGATAGTGAGATACACTACTCTTGATTCCACTTTGACGGGTTAATAGTGGCCTTTCAAAGGTCGTTCCAATGTGCAAGCCCAGATACATTTCTCTTTCAAGACTACGGCCTTTAGTAAGAGAACATCTATAAATGTTCTGTTTTTAATGCATTTTGAGACAGATTTCGTAATTGTTTGCCTCTGAATAAAATCGAGATAAAAAACATTAAATAACCGGATCTCCCTTCCTTTCAAGAAGATACGTTGGATATGTCAAACCCGAACAAACATGTTTGTAACAGTGTCAAACGGCAGGCTGTGAATGTATCGTGGGCTACACATCTACAATTGATTGGAGAGGCCTCGGCCTACACTCAAGGCTACACTCGAGGGCTTGTTGGCCCAAAATCTTGTTATCATGAAAGATAAAATCTACTGAACACCCCCCCAACAAAGTACTACGTGTGTTCCCAAAATAACTTTCAAAGAAAGGCCCGCACAACAGAACAAAACAGATTACTTAACAAGCATGTAACCCTTTACCGCTATTAAAGCATTCTAAATTCTGCAAAGGGAGAATTGATGTGATCATTTATAGGCAGGGAAATGCATATTATCACCATTGCTGGTCTCTTTTAGATGAGGGATTAAGCCCGGGTCCTGGCTCACGGAGGTCATTAAAGATCCCATGCGGCTCATTTAAGGCGCAGAGTTGGAAAATATTGTGCCCTGCCTAATCCCCGGATGTATAGCCAGCCTACTAGTAATGTAGTCTAAGACATCCAATGACTCCAGCTTCATTTGGCCATCTTGATTGTAACTGAAATGTCACTTTATTTCGTTCTTTGTTTTTGTTTTCATTACTTCCGGATAGATTTATGACATCCATCCATCCAAAAGCTTCTTAATGCTTTTCCACTAGATTAATATTCCAACCACCGAGCTACAGTTGGCTTCGTATTTGCCATCAATGGGGTTATCTGTTAGACGAAGAACGACAATCATCAATGGAGTTATCCCTTGGACTAAGAATGACAATCATCAATGGAGTTATCCCTTGGACTAAGAATGATAATCATCAATGGGGTTATCCCTTGGACTAAGAATGATAATCATCAATGGGGTTATCCCTTGGACTAAGAATGATAATCATCAATGGGGTTATCCCTTGGACTAAGAATGATAATCATCAATGGAGTTATCCCTTGGACTAAGAATGATAATCATCAATGGGGTTATCCCTTGGAC
>JACXGK010001221.1:0-18854 GCA_016801125.1 Novumbra hubbsi | reverse complement strand
ATCAATGGGGTTATCCGTTAGACTAAGAATAACAATTATCAGTTGGGACTTTACTCTCTGCGGTCCCTAATTAACCCATGACATCCCAGTGTCCTGGGTAAATATCCAATATGGCCCTCATACCATGGCCACCAATTAATTCCTTACTTCTTACCTGGCACATTGTTGTCAGTCAACTAAGGGCTAAATCACATAAAAAAAAAAAAAGGAATTGATACTGATCCAAATTGCTTCCTCACTTGTGCCATTTGTTTGCTAGCTGTCAAAGTGTACTAGATCCATTGTAGCAATGCTTAAACCTAAAAGGCAATATCGAACAGAAATAAATTCCCACATGCTATTGTGGCCTTTACAGTTTATTGCAGTAATTTAGACAATAAGGACTTTGTCAGGCTGAAGTCATGACAAAGACCTTCCATTCAAAACCCTGCAACTGCTTGAGAATACAATAGTGGGTGGCTATTCATTACCCTTCATTTTGAGTGTCTGCACATACTGATTAAAAGAAGCACCTCTACCTGCACAAGTTTAGCAGATTGATTGCATGTGAGATGAAAGAGTCCTTTGTTCTATTGCACTCAAACTTGGCTCCTATAAATTTACTCAAGGAAGTATTTTTCTTTCAGCTGTATTGGTCACTGTCTAAAATTGTTTAGAATTGTTTTGTAGGTCCATTTCTTTGAGAGCTGACGGTAGTGTTTGTAATACGATTTGTATGACCTAAAATATTTGAAGAGATGACAGGATCTGTGTTAGCAGGCAAAAGCTGTTTGTCCGTGCTGCTCGGTGCATGAACACATTCAATGACCTTGGTTTGAAATGAATACATCTCACATTATTAATGATGACATAATTTATGGTTAACAAATACTCAAATACTCTAACCACATTCATCTATGCCATTTTTGGTATGTTGAGTAAATTAAACAAATGCTATCTTAAACTATACTCTTCACTCATAGATTATTATTTTTTTAAAGAGTACTGTAGTGTATGATTGGTATGCATTATGTCATGAGGAATGGTTGGACAACCACTATTTTCTCTGCTTCATTTCTGCTAAAATGATCAAGCGTAAGCTGACCTAATGTCATTTTCGGTCCGTAAACACACTGAGGTTATGTGACAGAATGATGCTGAAATTAAGGTGAGAACACAAATATACCCTGGCACAGGAATGGTGGAGGAGGATGTGCCAGGAAGCAGGCCCCATACCATGACCTTTTCCTGGTTTATTTTTGTTGAATAGCCAGCGGTGGTAAATCGTTAAAGTTCTTGTCATCATAAGCTTAAAATACAGTTCCATATCTGAATACAGCCTGTAAAATATTTTAAATAAGTATGCTTCTATACCCGACCTGCTTAAGTCCATTGTAAAATGAAACTACAGGCGTCTATCCAACTCCAATTGTATAACCATTTCCCCTACTCTTCCAAAGGTGCAATTGTGCATATGTAAACATATGTTAACATTAACCCTTCACACGCTTGAACATTGGCCTACAGATCAGGGTCAAATCATGGGCAAATTGAAAAGCGTATGCATGACCAGGAAAGCAATTGAGGGAGTACACTGGAGATGACGGGAAAATATTAGACCATAGTCGTTTACACACCAGTTTACCTGACACGACTGAATCAAAGTATTCCACTATTGATTTCATGCACATTAAATGTTTACCGTTAATTTACCGGCTACTCAATTCAGAACACATTTTCATTATAGCAACGACCTGGGACCGGGTAGGGTTAACAGCCTTGCTCAGGAGACAAACCATAACATTTTTTACCTTGTGGCTAAAAATGTCAATCTAGGAACCTTTTGTTTAGTGGTCAAATGGTCTACCGAATAAGCTACATGACACCTTTAACTGTACTTTTTGCACCAATTCAATAACTATCACATCAAAACCCTTTTATGTTTTATTGGGTAACATATCATTGGGTATTTTGTGATGTGTGCAACATATGCACATATATAATTACGTAACCTCTGCCAAACTCCCCTCCAAACTGCACACATTTCCTATATCAATGCACTTTCGTGACTTCTGAAGGAAAAAGCACATTGGACTCACAGGGGTTTGGTTTGCTTTTATGACATCAAAGGTATTCGTTGACGTCTAATCTTTCAAACTATGCTGTCACATTTCCTTCCCTCTGACTCAGATAACCAAGACCGTGTGGGAGAGCTGGATGCATATTTTTGGTTGTGCATGGTATATGTTTAGAAGGGCTGTTAGTTGAAACCCATACAACACTGTGGAGTAAGGAACTGCTTTGTAACTGTACAGCCACTGCAGACTAAATCTGTCATGTCATCCTGTATTCATGAAAACGGGGGCGAGATGGTACATCACAACAAGTGTGGCTGGTCCAGGGAATTGTCAAGAGGTGTTGTGTTAGATCCAACTTTATCAGGGTTAATGACTTGTCTATGCTGTTGCCTCTTTTTACCTTGGTCTTTAAGATTTTCTTTCATGTACAATATTGCACAATGATCAATGCAATTTTGTTTGTAATTATTCTGCAGGTTCAGAATTAGTGGCAGCAATAGATAAATATTTTTATCTAAATAAAATCGCATTGTTCTAATCCTTTGCTCATTGTCATCATTTTCCCTCGTTCCTGGTCGCGGGCTTCTAATATAATGCCGTTCCATTCCTTGTCAGCAATTTCTATTGACACAAGCGTGTGTTAATAGCACCCCAAACGTTTTGTGCACGCCGTGTATTCCCACAGCAAACTCGTAACACACTTAACATCTGTGTGTGTGTGTGTATATGTTGTTTCGTCAATAATTAAATACTGAAAACTGCCCAAACCTTACATGATTAGAGCCAAAATATTCACACCTACTGCATTTACATAGTCCATTTGCGTTGCACCACTTTTAAGGTATCCCGTCATGATACGTGTCCCGAGTAATAACTCTTTTGTCTCTCCACTCTGTATTCCACCTTTATTCTCAGTGAGCCAAGGGGGCATGGCAGCAGACGTTTGTCCAGATCCTGGGGTTCCGGAGAACGGGAAGAGGATGGGTTCTGACTTTCAGTAGGTGCCTTTACTTCACGCTTATCAGGTTTGGCGTCAGTGTAATGGGGAGTGTGTGGAACAGCTTTAATCAGGGCGAGCCCTGACGGGTGGCGTGGGCATTCCTACACCCCCCACTGCTATGCCATCACCATTAGTGACTGCAATTGCACCCACTCAATAGGTGATAAGACTCTTTAGAGGAGATGCCTCAATCCAACAAGGGTCATTACTTGTTTGTTTGTTTGTTTTAAGGAGGGAGAACGACTGCATCACCGTTAAAGAAATAAATAAAAAAATACTCGGAACTCAGACGTGGTGGTGTTTGTTGCTCGTGGCTGTTTTTGCTGAAATGATGCCTGTTACAGACACCATTAGGGGTGCCAGAGGTAGATTGTGTTCTCTGAAAGGCAATTGCTGTCTAATCCTGCTTGGAAATATATCTATATTTGAACCTCAAATAAATTAGCAAAAAGTAATGCATCACTTCCGTTTTCATAATAATGTTTTAAATAATAAAATATTTTGACATAACTACATAGATTGCTGTATTGAAACCCTGTCTATCTTTGACATGTATTACTGAGTAATCGGAATGTCATTTTATAATAAGGAAGATTTAGCGATCTCTTCATAACCCAATACATTCAAGTTTTTTGAGTTTAAGTATGACTATGCTCATGTCGAATAGCATGAATAATATTTTAAAGATTTACATAGATTGTATTTGAGTTAGTCATTTGTAGATGCAACTTAACATATATTTTGCAGAACAAACAAGGATAATGAATGGTGTTTGGTTGTCAAGGTAACCAAATATCAACATTTGTAGAAGATCTTCTTCTTGGATAGCTCCATCTGTGCACTGACTAAGTTGCTAACTCACCAGAAGCAGGATGAGCAGACCCGGTGAGGTGGGTGGAGAGTAAGAGACAGGCAGAGTTGTGACATACTAGGAGGATAATGCATATCTCCAATTTGCCATTGGCAATATTTTTCCACAAGTGGATGAATTGCTCCTTATTTTAATGTATCAACATATGGTGAAAGCCTTAAGCTATATCTGCCTCTCACTAGGTAGATTAATTAATAATACAAAAATAACTACAACATTTATATTGTTCTGTGTGACTTTGTTTGGGTAATTGTCTCTAATTCCAGTTCGACCATAAATGACATACACCATCGCTGTATGATTTCAAGTATGTTTTGTGTTTTAAATATTAGCTCGCTACCTATCTCCATGAAAAACTGAATAGCTGGCAAAAAGGGAACAAAATAACATAAGCATTACCCTTGTCGAATTAAGTCCCATGGTCACTGCATAAACAGTACTGTAGCTCGCATTACTTGCAAAATTCAGAACTGGCAGCTATTTGCAAGACCTCATTGTTGACTCATGTAAATTGCTAAGTAATTGGCATTCAATGTGGCTTGCTACCCAGTGTTCAGTGTGGCTATGTTTTTGCCACAAAAATGCAAATGTTTCCTAAACCTTGCAATGGAACCTTACACAAAACAATAGCAACGCAATCGGAAACATGACGCACCTTTTGATACCTGTCATGTATGCGTTGTGCAAGAACTGTCGGAGGAGGGGTGGCTATAATAATAATAAATAAATGTGTGAGATTATGATAGTGTGGGCAACCCCATTAACCAGAAAAGGTTAAGTTGTGTTGTAGTCACTGAATAACTGTCAAAAAGCCAACATAATAACTAGCAAAATAACTTCAGCCTTACCTTTGACACAGTTAGTCCCATGGTCGAATTCAGTGCCATTTCAATTCAAATTCTTAGGGACGCTTATTTCTTCGTGTGGATTTCACCCATGACTGAGAAAACAGATTTGTTTATATGTATGGTGCTGGGATTTCTATTCTAAGTAAAGTGATACAGAATGCTAAATAAGGAGGTATGTAATACAATATATTGCCCCAAGGAAAGGCTTAAATTATTAAAACATGATGGCATTTATAGACACATAGTGAAGTTATTTCAATCCTGCTTTTGTATTGTAATCATAGAAAGTGTGCCATTACAAGATAGCATGCAGGCCCGTGTAGATATTCAAAATAACTATAATTATATGTGTAGAGTTTCAAACAGCATTAATAACATGTTTAATAGCGGCGTGCCAAGTGAGACGACGGTCATTTGTTTTGGTCGTGTTCCCCTCCCACAGGGTCGGAGCCAGCATCCAGTTCTCATGCGATGACAGTTATGTGCTTCAGGGATCAAAGAGCATCACCTGTCAGCGAGTGACAGAGACATTGGCCGCGTGGAGTGACCACAGGCCTATCTGCCGCAGTAAGTGTGTGAGCGCAAGGCAGGACCTTTTTCCATCCCCACACATTCTGCGGGTACTTTGTCACGTCTCATTAAAGGAGACGGAGACACACCACTGGTCAGAAGGTTTGGAGACTTTCAATGAGTCTTCGATCGACATCCTACAAGGACTCTATGTAGATTCTTTATGTGAGGACGCTAGATTTTGGTTAAATTTGATCTATGACTCGGATGTTGTCTATTCCTCAAATTAACATGGCTTATCCTGGATTCCACAAAGGCTATTGAAGTTGCAATCAACCTGATTTAAAATCCTTGTCTTCTCCCTGTCTTTATTGAGACTTGCAGTTGTTAGCCATCTGTGAGAGGCACTAACTGCAAGCTGTCTTCTTTTGAAGTGTTAATGGCTGTGATCAATACCACATGAGTTTCCAAAACGATTATAGCTGCGATGTATGCTTTGGTTAGCACATGCTGTATACCAAAAACTGAAAAGTTCTTAAATGAAATATACATATTTTCTTGGAAAGTTCTTCAATAAAATATATATATTATCTACATGCACTATTTATCAGTCCCTACCCTTTTAGACCTATGGAGACATGGAGAGAAAATTGTTTTAACATGAATAATAGCAATCCCCGTAGATTAGGTTAATTGCTAACAAACTGTAAATAATACCCCGCAGGCTAAATTGATGGAAAACGGAACACAATTTGATCCCCTAACAGTTATATAATTGCTACTGTATCTACAGCATAGGCAGCTAATGCACACTTCAGGTGAGATCCACAGAGTTCTTTCAAAGCCATAAAGGACACCATCCGCTAGATGTCATTTATCCACATGAAATGAGGCAGTATGTCAGCTGAAGGAAGAATAACCATGTTTGACCATTTCTAAGCTCCATTCTGAGTCAACTACTGATTGATCTAGACACTTTTTTTGTCACAGCTGCACCTAGTAAACCCTTTAAGAATTAGATTTCACCACCCCCTCGTCTAGAAACCACTCTTCATCACCACCCACTCCACGCAGAGCTAAGTAATAGGGAGAATGCTTAAATGTTAAGTTAAATATCCGCCCGCACAGTTTCAGTGCTGCTTATTTCTCTCTTGGATGGGCCTGATCTAAGGTGTTTATTTGAAGTAAATCATAGAATACGTTTCTAACCTGTAATAGAAGGTTTACTACCGGTTTACACAACCCCTCTGACGTTTCAGTGATTATCAGCTACACAGCGTGGTCATCAGGGAATGAATCATTAATACTTAATTCATCACAAGATACACTTTAAGTTAGTAGGTCTGTAAATAGGCATGTTGGCTTCCAGCCCGTCACAATTCCACTGAAGGATTCTGGTGTGAATGCCCCTTTCCAGAAGGTTCCAATCCGCCCAGAACATTTCCTAAATCATTTTCTATTCTGGAAAGAAAGCCTCCGTTATTAAAAATGTTAATGCATTCTACCATTCAATGTTTCAGATTAAATGTGAATTTCTGGGATTGGTTGAAATTACTTCTCTAACATGAAACTATGTTTCTTCTGCCACCGGTTGAACATTGCATCGTTTTGTTTAATGTGGTATCCTTCCCTTACACGTATGTCATGTCATTTCAACAGCACGGACGTGTGGCTCTAATTTAAGAGGACCGAAGGGGTTCATCACCTCCCCTAATTACCCAGTTCAGTATGAAAACAATGCCCACTGTGTCTGGGTCATCACAGCCGTGGACAATGGGAAGGTGAGTCACATTTCTTATACTTGATCACAGGGACCTAGCAGCATGCCCGTCCTTGCTAATGAGTCCCTCTGCAAGGTGAATGGTTCAACTTCAGTCATTAAAAACCGCGATCGCCATTCTTCATGTATTTATGTTCCGTGCGCTAAGGCTGTGACGTCCCTTCATTTCGGCTGAAGCGATGTTTGTGCTCCAAACGAAGGGCTCTTCATGTTATTGCGACAGTGGCCCAGCAGGACACATCTGTTAAAACACTGGTGTTGCTGCTAAGCAGAGTGGTACGGTATGCCAGGAATGGACTTTGATGTGTTGTGCACTGGGCCAAACAACCCGTGGCTTACCTGCACGACTCCCAAAGAAGGATTGATGTTAGGGAAGCATTTCATTATCATGTTTGTCGTTACTTAGCCAACACACTGGCATGTGTTTATTTTCTTTCTTTAAATAATTAACCCTACACGATAAAGGCAAAAATCAAGATGAGTACACTGGAAAAAAAACATGTTATTATTGAAATTGTTACCTCAATGCCACAAAGATTCAGCTATGGGAATCATTACATTACCATGCATATATATAAGCAACAAATTTGCATTTTTGTTTATTTTGGAAAGAGGACTCAGTTGAAATTGATAAATTACTTGTTTCTTCTTGTGTTTTATATCCCTTGAGCTCCGCAGGGGTCAGAGCACTACAGCAAAAGCAAACAGTAATTACTATCTGCCGTAAATTATGGATAGTTCAAGATAGAGTGCCTGAAAGGGAGACGGAACTCTTTAAAGGCATTGCGAATGAACAATTAGTCACTTGGCTGTAAATAATAATGATAACAATAATGTCATTTGTAGAGAGCCATTCCTATGCTCAGTGCACGTGAAGATGAAGATGATGATGATGATGATGCGGCTGTCCTGTGCGTGACAAACACTGTCTATGTCGCTGTTAACACTGCCCACCCAAACCCAAAAGCTCCCTATGAACACCATTTATAGGATTTAACTTCTTGGGGCAGTAGCCAAAAAATGGCACCCGGGGAAAACTTAAGTCAAGCTAGAACTGGCATTGCTTACTGGTTTGGGAATGCTGAAATGCAGCATGCCCAATTCAACAGATAATAATAGAGCTAATTTGCACCTATGACATAGTCCTTCAAGTTTACTTTGTTAAGACTGAATCCATTTCCCTGTCCAATGCCAGCTGATACGCTTAATAACTCACGCAGTTCCTTATTAAAATTCTTGTTAATCTTCCAATTCAAGCTGTTTGCAGCATTTACCATCTGAACACACAAAAACAACTGAAATGCAGTTCAGCATTTCAAAGCAGCCAATAGAAAATGAAAATGTTCTGCACACTTGCTTACAAATATTATAACTTATTAATGCAGTTAAAAAGTCTGCAACGTTTTGGTCAAAGACCTCCGTCCGGCATAGAAATATGGTGAACAACAGGTGTACATTTAGAATAAATTTGCCAATAGCATAGCAAAAACAATCATGACATCAGAATTAACCGCCACTATTTAGACATTAATTGGAGAAACATTATCTTTTTAAATATAATAAAGACCAGAATCGACCTAAGATTATTTTTAAAAAAAACTAACAAAAGTAGTATTATACAGAAATTTCACAGCATGACATTCAATAGTACCTCATAATTTAGTCCGCTAAGGGAAGGATGGTTTAGTGTAGAAATGCAATTCGTTTTTACACTTCGGGTGTGTAATTACTTCCTTTTGTTACATTTCAATGCAAAACTCAAATAATAATAGATTTAAACCCTACTACTATGTTGCCCTGTCAGTCATATTGTTTCTTTGTTTATCAGGGTACTGTTTAGTACACTTTCACTGGTAGTAAGTTTTGGAATTTCTTACCATTTCCAAATCATAAAATTATTCGAAATGCAAAACTTTATTGGTACAGAATACATGAACAATACAAATATCCCTATCATGCTATTGTGTGACATTAATTTTTCCTTTGTATGGTTTGGGCACCCTAACCCTTTAATGTAATGTGTTTCACAAATGCTATAGCAAAGATCTTCATAACTAACCCAATATAGAAAATGCATCATTTTAAATGAGATACTAGCGAGTTTGAGAGGATAAACCCTTGGAAGTGGGCACAGACAACACAAGCCAGCGAGATCCTATTGCCTTGCATTCTAGAATATATATTTGAATATTTTGGGCGAGAACACTTATCCTGTTAAGCGGGGAATGTGCATTCATTTAATTTGCTCTAAACTCATGCTAAATCAAAATACATTTGTACAGTCTACAAAACCTAGTCAACATTTAAAATGACAAACTTTCATGGAAACTGTATTGAGATCATGTGTTTCATTCATGAAGAAAATGTTCTGTATGTCGGCCCAGTTCCATCTCACTCCATAACCTCCCACTGCCCGATAAATATGCTTCTTCTCCCCATGCGGTGTGCACATACCAACCTGATGTTTCATTTTCATACATCCGGTGGGCCATCTGGCTCTATCTCTACCCGTGACATTAGCATTTGGAAACAGTGCTAGGGAATCTACACTGTGTCCAAAGACCTCCTACATCTCTAGGAATTCAGTACCATGCTCATGTGCTTTTGCTAAAACGTAGTTTGCCTAGGTGCCTAGTGAAAATATAAAAAACACTGCCACATAAGCCTTACATTTGATTAACAGTTAATGATAATATTTGGGATTATTTTTGCGTATGCTTCCTTAATGCCGACAAAACTGATAAAAAGGATACTGTAAAATGTAAAAACTGTCTAAAGAGGCATTGTCAATTTTTTATACTAATTGTAGTATAAAAAAATCTAACTTGACTTTTCAAGTTTAGAGCACTATAATATTTATGCTACAGTATTTTGAAAAAAACAACAAGACAACAAGGGCTGAAAAGGCTTCAACTGGCCCACACGTAACAACATTTCATAATTAAGCCAGTCTGCAATCTCCGTTCTGCGTGCCTCTTATGACCTACGCTGTTTTCGCAGCGTAACACAACTAGGCCAGACCAGACATAAAGTAGACGTAAACATTTAAAAGTGGCATTCATTTCTCTTTTGCTTCTTCGGCACAAGGAGCCGTCAATGGAATCGGTTAGCTTTGTAGATACATTTTTTAAGGTGTACCAAAGAACTCATGGTAGCTGTTGGCAGCTTCTGGGCCTTGCCTCAAGCCTAGCCTATGTACTTTGCAAATGAGTTGGCGTTTTTATTTGTAGTTTGGAACCACAGTAATTGCTACCAAGCAAGCACAAGTTTCTTATTATTTATTTTAACCCACATGCAATTATTGGTTACCTAGAAGATGGCTAGCTGGCTAAAGAAACGTGAAGTATTCTATTGTTTGGATCAGTCATACCTTTTTTCTCCCCAATATGATATCCAAATTGTGGCCCTGCTTCACCGCAGAAACCCTTAGTGGTCTTGGCACAGTCGATGTTAAGATATGTGTCTTGCGAAGCACATCCAATGCCAATCTGGGTCTTATCATGCTGCTTGCTCAACCAGGAAGTCCACACTAGAACCCTTCTGGGTCTGAGGGAACGCATTCTCCACTCTTCTACCTCGATTAATTGCAAGCAGGCGCTCGTGCTGTCTGGAGGAATTGCTTGAGGGTGACAAGGTTAGGCAAACCTATTCGATTACTAACCCCTGAAATCCAGACAGTGCTGACCAATGCCCTCTGCATGACCCTTGGGCTGTTAAAATCCTGATCTCGCAGTGACGCAGTTAACTGAATGTACGGTTGCGCCATTCAGCTGCCTCTGAGTAAAACGAATTGGACATGCAAGTTGCTGTTGGGGAATGAACTAAATTGGCTATTAATAATGCAAGAAAATCATGTACAGTACATGAGCTTTCTATCGTAACTACAAAGGTAATCTCAAAGTTTAGGTGACTACTGTAAGGATTTCACAGAAGTGACGGGCATCAAGCCATTCAATTAGCATATGGGGTGTTAGTCAGAGATGCACTTATGTCCGTGTATGTAGACGCTGACCGGTCAGGCATGTCACAGTGCATATAAAAATGTATAAAAAAACATTAGCAACACAGTTGATTGTAGCTCCGACTAACGTATAGGACCACAGTAACTATTCTAAACGTGAATAAATAATGATATGTAATGTTTATTACACTATATACAACAGTCAGTAGGTTTTTAAAGATGTAACAAAAGGGTTTTGCAGTATGTTGTAGTCATTGTCAACAGTGGAATGACAAGAATGAAATATCTCCCAGGGGGCAGCTAACTACCACTTTAGCAGGTTGAGGGTAGGCTATTATAGAAGAGCTTTTTGTGTTAATAAATCTATGTTGAAAGGTGATACAAGATAGTGTTGTTGGCATGAAAACAGGATATGAGCGTTACCAGCAGCAAGTACGTTTTGCGTCACTCACTTAATGATAAAATGTATCCGATTGTTTTGAAGGTGTTTTGCAAATGTTCAGTGTAAGGTCATAATTACATGGTGTATTTTATGGCTTTATTTAATGTGGGTGCCAGTGGTTCTGGAGGGAACTGTAAATATCCATGGCATTTTACCTGTTTCACGACTTTTTGTTGACCAGACATTAAAAACTTTACCGGCAGGGCAAGATTAAGACAAGAATAAGTCCGCCTACTGTATTACACTTGGGTTCTGGCTTCTAATTCCTTATGATGACTGCATCTTTCCAGTCCTGCAGGATTTCAGTTGTTTGTAATAAGAGGATTAGCAGGTAGGTGATGGGGCTGAGATAATGGAGGCAGACGACTGAACAAAAACAGGAACTAGATCGATGGGCCCAGCTGATTTATAAGCATCCAGATTTTGCAGCTAATTGCACACCTCATTTGCCAATACGGCCTGAAAGAGAAACACATTTTCTTCTGAGGCAAAAACCGCACAGCGGACAGTGAGGGCAGTGCTAGTGGGAAATATTCAAATGTGCTGCACACCCTGACAGTGATAGTGGTAACACTTAGCTATTCTAGTTTTGTCAGTGGTAACAGTGTTCTAGAATGTGAGTGCTCAAGGGTGAAGCATTTTCCATGAGTTGTTTAGTAGAGTAGAACCTTGTGAGAACCAAACATTGAAGAACCACTGACATTGCTTCCCCGAGACCTGAATAACCAAAAAAGGTGTGGACTAATCCAGGAACTGTATCGTTTTTTGCTATCGACTGTAATTAATTGGGCATTTTTATTATTGAAAATAGGGAAAGATGTCCTTAACAGAAGAGCTCGACTCTGGGCCCGTTTAAAGATTCTTGTTTGTGTAGACCTGCACATTAAAGTGTTTTGCGGATGTTTGCCAATAAGGAGAGGATGGTGTTCAACAGGGGTACCATTGCGGATCAAGGCAATACTTAATATCGTCTTGCAGCGGTGTACTTAGGCAGGCATTTAAATGACAATATCGTCAAGCCTTGCATTATTAGACTTGGGGTCTGATCAGGTGAGGGACAATGAATGACTGTAAAATATCACAAACAGGAGCGAAGTAGATTCATAACAGACATTGAAAAGGATGTTGCTTGAGAGTTACATGTTTACAGTGTCTTTGAGAAGATGACGTGGCAATACAGATTGCTCCATATAACAAATAGACGTTTACGGTTTTATAACCAATAATTTTAAAAACCTTTAGATTCTTGCAGGATTTGCGTCACATCATCAACTTTCAGGCGTCTATTCTTGCTGAGGTATACATCCAAAGCTTTTACAATTTAAGCATTCAGCATACTTCCTGCTGTTAGAAGGCTACACGATAGATTTTTTCAAAAGGAGGAAACACCAGGATCGTGGTTAAATGGGCCTTCAATCATCAATCAATAACATCAGTAAGGTTACGGAACAACCACAAATTCTGCACTTTGGATGCCATGTATATTAAATAGGGTTAATTATAATAGGCTTTTATGCATAGAATATATCCCAACGCAGTGGCCTTAGACACAGAACAGCCATGACATGACAAAGGATTTCTGCTTCTGTAGAGGGACAGTGGAAAAGGTACATGAGTGACTATGGAACAAATCCTCTGCTGGACACTATAGACTCTCTTCTCAAATATGCCAGGAACAGGTTGGGCCTAATTGCCAAAGTGATGATATCTTTTGTAGCCTACAGCCTATTTTGTTCTATATAAATGTGTCTTTCTGCTTGTTTTGCTCTGTGACTAAGTTTTAAGGTTGCTGTGTGGTGGATATGCTCTGTGTGATGACACACTTTAAATTGGTTGACTATGCATGCATATTCGTGTTGATCATGGACGGTTCAGTTCATTGCTGTGCCTTCAAGACTGCATGTGGGCATTTCAATCGTGGGAATTGTAAAGAGGTTAAAAAGGGAGTGAATAATATTGTCTCACTAATGTATACTGGGATATGAACAGTTCATGTTAAATCAATGAATACATATTTACATGCATTCACCAAAGTTATCATTAAATGTTTATATTAAATATTGAATTGTCTGCTAGAATATGTTTTTTTAATCTTAGGAAAGTATACTTCAGGCCTATTTTCACAACATTACTCTCTTTGGAAAAGCAAATGCACGAATCCCAAAGTCTATCTATATAATAACCCGAAGAAAGCATAATGAAACATCCTAAAGGGCCTACAAATTAATTTCACTCAATATAGGCTGTGTAGCCATAACAAGGTCAACTTCAAATGCAGACATCAAATTGAAGAACGGCTGCAGGCGAGACTGAATGGACAGCGCCTCTGCTCATCCGATGCATGATATAGCATGTAGCACTGAATAGACAGCACCAGGGCTTATGGATGGCTATTTAGATTCCAGTTTGTGGACATTTATTATAGTAGGGCACAAGTAATTGTAACCAAATATAGGTAGTAGAGCTTATGTTTCCATTAGACTTGGGCAGAACCAGGCCTTACATTTAGCCCTCAGGCAAACCTGTAATACTTATTTTCCACCATAATCTGCAAATAAATTCATAAAAAATCCTACAATGTGATCTTCTGGATTTCTTTTTACTCATTTTGTCTGTCATAGTTGAAGTGTACCTGTGATAAAAATGACAGGCCTCTCTCATCTTTTTCAGTGGGAGAACTTGCACAATTGGTGGCTGACTAAATACTTTTTTGCCCCAATGTAGAAGTGAGGAAGGGATTTCTTCTTCTTTCGATCCACCTTTTGCTGTAGGGAATGTGATACTTAATTGAACTGTATAGTGTATTACAATGTACTACAATTTACTCACCAATTCCACAGAAAAAAATATAATTTTCATTAGTAAACTGTAGCAATTTTATCATGTGGTGCAGCCTTATCATTTTGGTTGTTGTCCATGTCTGTTGTAATCAATGAGCTACTATATAGTGATACATTGATTCAGGAAGTACACTGTTTGTGTAGGCTAGATCTACAAAGATCCTATATGTATCTATTATGTGTTAGTGTACATGAGTGTCATTAGCAGACAGTACTGTAATCATAAACAAAGAGTATAACGTTCTTGACCAAACATTTTGGCAAAGAAATTGATAGTGGCAGGAATGTATAGGGATATTATTTTCCAGACCAATTTTCCAGACCTATTTCTAGATTTTTTTGTGTCACAAAAACATCAACAATCTTTATTTAATCAAAGAGAGGTTTTAAAAGTGAACAAATTAAGACCAATCACAACCATGTCAAGCCTTACGTTCTGAATAAAACAATGAAATCAATAAGTCCCTAAAATATTGTATACAAGGCAGTTAAAGTAACAATCACCAAGATGCACTGTCAGCATGCAATTATATTGCTATAGACCATGAGATCTTTTATCCTCTTGCTACGTCTTCTGTACAATCCCTATTGGATTTTGACAGGGTAATTTGGGAGGGTAGTATTGTAGACGTTTCATTTAAGATTGTCTCAGACTGCGTGCTATGAAACAAAGTTTGACATTCCACACAGATTGCTTGTCCAAAGACTTCAGAGGAGCTTATATTGTAAAAGGCAGATTAGAATGGGTGCACTGCAAATTTATTCCATGCCCTGTCTGTCTCTTGTCGGGAATGATGGCTTTCCCAGTTATCAGAACTAAATCACCAAGCTGCATGTGTCACATTTATATGTTTTACATAGCACACTTGTAATATACACTGCTCAAAAAAAGTAAGGGAACACTTAAATCACACATCGGGTCTTGATGAAGGAAATATATTAAAGATCAACATCTTTACTGAACAGTGTGTAATTCATTGAGAACAAAATGTCAAAACAACAGTCAATGGAAACCAAAATCATCAACCCAATTAATGACTGGATTCACACTCAAACTGAAAATCAAACAAATAAACAATTAAAATTACAGGCTGGTCAAACTTGCGTGATATTCATCACGGCAACTCATAATGTGACTCAGTAGTGTGTATGGCCCCCACGTGCCTGTATGCACTCTCAACAATGTCGACAAGGCATCGGTAAGCTCCTGTACAGTTTTTGGCGCTACTTAGCGGCAATGGTTGCACTGATACCTAACCTCCCACAAGTTCTCAATTGGATTCAGGTCTGAGGGAACACGAGGGACAGTTAATGGCATCAATGCCTTCGTCACCCAGGAACTACCTTCACACTCTGGCCACAGGAGGCCGGGCATTGTTCTACACCAGGATGAAACGTCTGACGATGGGTCAGAGGAATTCATCCTGGTTCCCAACCGCAGTAATGGTACCGAGGTCTGTGTGCCCCTCGAAGGATATGCCTCCCCAGACACCACCGCCAAACCGGCATCTCCTCCATGTGCTTGAGACTGTGAAAGCACATATAGATGTGCCATGCTAGAAGTGCTGGACTACCTGAATGGGCTGCAGGTACCACCTTATGCTGCCAGTCTCAACCAGGACACTAGCAAAGCGCAAAACTAGAGAAGAATCAGTCAGGAAGGATAAGAGAGCGTCTGTGGCCACAACCTGCAAAACCATTCCCTAGTTAGGGGTTGTCTTGCTGTTGCCTCTGCAGTGCACCTGTTGTCATTTTCACTTGCATCGAAAACAGGTGACAATGATTCACAATCGCTAATGCTTCCTAACTGGACAGATTCAAATCCCTGAAGTTTCATTGACTTGGTGTTATACTGTAATGATTACGTGTTCCCCAAATCGTTTTCAGCCGTGTAGTTGTCTTTTATTAATAGTAGATGGTAATTCATAAGGATTATAATGACATTAATATATTTCACTGACTATTTCAACAAGCTGTCTCTTTTTTGCCAAGATTCAGAGCTTCAAAGCAGTAACTTACCATCTAGTTTCTAAACACATTTCACGCAATTAAAGGATACTATTAGCAGAACCATAATCTGAAACAAGATTTTCCTTCTCTACTGGCACTGACAAACTGAAATCAATAACGATGCGCTTGTCTTGAATGCAAGCATCTAATGTAAGCTTATGATGAGACACGTATTGTACAATAAGACATCCCTTTAGCCTGGTGCATGAAATTATGTTGTCCTAAAATATATTTTCAGTGTCACTGACTCACCGAATGATGAATATGTTCACTCACCAGGGATATGGGTGATGCACTCTACTAACTCAACTGCAGAAATACACTATAGGGTCTGTTTTTTTATGTATAGATGTTTGATTACTTTTTGCGTCTCATAGGATTTGGGTTTGGGCCTAAAATATATGCTCAAAATGTAAACACCAACCTCTTTTTGCGTAAAACTTTGCTAAACATGGTCTTTGGGTTTAACCTGCTCCCGTGGTGTACTCATGGGTATGATTTAATTTATTTATGTAAGGGTTAACTGGAGGGATTCATAAAGAAATATATATTCTAATGATTACATAATTGTATTAAATTCATAATTTTTGTATTCTTGGTCTATTCGTGGAATACATTTTAATGATGTTGCAAATCCAGGGTGCAACAGGCTAATTGAACAAAGATGATTAACCTTGAACTGTATTATTACCATTTTCTTAGGTTCAATAAATAAATATTACTCTTGGTGTAGCTGTTGGTCATTGAGAGAAAAGATGTGTTTTATATTTTGCTATCCTAAATCTTTGCAATGTTGTTCTTTTACAATGGAAGAGTTAACAAAATATGATCCTGAATAGTATCACTGAACTTGAACTTGAGGGTGTAGCTCACTTTGATCATTCACTTTAGGCCCTTTGGCTTGGTACTAGACATTTCGGTGAAGATTGCTCAACCTACACAGGTATTACATTTGTGCTTTGAGTCACAGAAGAAAAATATGGATGCGGATAATAGTTATTTAATGGCCCAATTGAGAGAATTTGAGGATGTTGATAATGGGCTTGTACTAATTAAGCTTTATTTCTTTCCTTCAAGCAATCTCTGCTCAAATCCAATTTTCTTTTAACTGCCTTTCTTCCAGTGCAAGCATCAAATGTGAAGGGATGTTTTTTATCTCCTTTTCTCAAGTCTTTGTTTCTGCCCAGACATTGCAAATACTAGAACTGCTCTTTTGCATTTTACATCATTGCGTTTCTGCCGGAAAATAAATTGGAAATGTATGGTTTCATTATTTTAGCCTCCATGGTAGCTGTGGCAGGGGTGCTTTCTGCACATTCATGGCAATGCTAATAAATCTTTCATCACAGCACATGCAAAAGAAATGTGTTTGAAACTATAAAGCTTGCAACAGCTGCAATGTTTTGTCTTTTGATGATCTAACATGAATGCAATGTTTCAACACCGTACATACCATGGAGTGAACAAACAAACAAGACATTGTGTAATTGCACAATTGCAAAATGGTTTATTACCACATTAGTGGCGCTGTCCTGGAACCAATGGAATGCTTCTTGTTTCGCGCAGGTTATCAAGCTTGCCTTTGAGGAGTTTGATCTGGAGAGAGGATATGACACGTTAACAGTTGGAGACGGGGGGAAGATCGGTGATGCCAGGAGAGTGCTCTATGTGTGAGTACTCTGCAGATGCCCCTAGTCTCTAAATATTACTTCCAGCACTCACTGCATGATCATTTTACGGTGTATAGAAGTAAGATCTAGTCTACACAGATGAAATGGAGTATATTGTGTAATTTGTTTCGATAATAAATTTAAAGTTTTTTGTCAGGTGATAATTACCAATTTAAATTGAAAATAATAGCCAAAGCTTTCGAGCATGGAACCAATGAATAAAGCTTTATATATGAGTAAAATCAATGAATTAATAAGTTCCATGTGATGTGTTTCAGACTCACAGGGTCCAGTGTTCCTGACCTGATAGTCAGTATGAGCAACCAAATGTGGCTCCATCTGCAGTCTGATGACACCATCGGGTCCCAAGGGTTTAAGGCAGTATATGAAGGTATGTTTCCAATCCTCTTTGTAAACATTTACAATGGTTTCGTGTTGCCCCGTTCATGCCCTTTCACATAGATACCATGCTTATTGGAGCCTTTTCACTGTGGCACTTATTGCCCATGCAAAATCTGATATGTCAAATATGTGTCGGTCTGCCCAGCATGTTTTTATGATTGAGCAACAATGTGTTGTTTATCTATGTGTAATGAAATAGTGTTGATGGCACAGATTACATTACATTATTTCAGCAAATTTGGGGAAATTAGAAGACTCCTGCTACTGTCACGGTGTTGTAGTGCGGCGGAACCATATGCAGACATTTTTAAATGAAAATGGGTTTAATCCTTAACAACAAAACAAATACAAACTACACGAAACTGTACACGTAAAATGAAAGGACTAACCAACATAAAAACGATATACAGAAAACATGTAGAGCATTCGCTTGAAAACAGAATTAAACAGAGACAAACCGTGA
>JACXGK010001220.1:0-67830 GCA_016801125.1 Novumbra hubbsi | reverse complement strand
TCTGGTTCCAGTCAGCATCTTTGGCTTTCACTGTGAATATAGAGATGCCTGGCGTGTTGTTTTCTAGAATGTAGGACTCATATGCGTTTTTCTCAAAGACAGGCACGTTGTCATTCACATCTGATAACTGTAAAGTGAGAGTGACGCTGCTGGAGAGCGAGGGGACGCCCTCATCAGAGCAAGTCACACTGATGTTGTACTCAGAAGCTTTCTCGCGGTCTAACTGACTGTCTGTTTCAAGGCTATAGAATCCATTCAAGGTCGACTTAATTGCATAAGGTATATTGTCATTAATTTGGCAATGTACCTGACCATTTTGATCTGAGTCAGGGTCTTGGACGTTCAGTACAGCTATTACTGTTCCACTAGGAGAATTCTCCGGTACTGACTTAGATGTTGTCATAAAGTTAATTATAGGATTGTTGTCATTAACATCCACCACATCAACTACAATTTTAGATGAATCTGAGAGACCACCCTTGTCTTTCGCCTCAACGTCAATCTGATAGTGTTGAGCTTTTTCGAAATCTAATGTACCAAACAAATGGACTTCTCCATTATTCTCATCTATTTCAAAGCGTTCAAATACTCCCTCGTTACTACTTGATATGGAATAGGTAATTAGCCCATTGGATCCTTTGTCCTCATCTTTAGCACCGACTGTGGTAATTAAGGTGCCTTTTGGGGCATTTTCGAAAATGCTTGCCTTGTAAATATCCTGTGTAAAAACAGGAGCATTGTCGTTTGCATCTAAAACAGTAATTCGTATCTGCACAGTTCCAGACATCTGAATCTCCCCTCCATCAAGAGCGGTTAGTACTAACGTCATCTCCTCTTTTTTCTCTCGATCTAGAGGTTTCTGTAAAACCATCTCTACCTTTTTACTCCCATCAGCCTGATTTTGCAATCTTAATATGAAATATTCGCTAGGATGAAGAGTATAGCTTCGAAGGTCATTTACTCCCACATCCGAATCAAACGCTTTTTCAAGGATGAATTTAGACCCTGTAGCAGCTGATTCGCTAATCTCGAATTGAATTTCACTCTTTTTAAAAAGTGGAGCATTATCGTTTATATCTGTAATTTCAACTGAAACGCGATGGAATTCTATTGGGTTATCCAGAATAATCTGAAAATGCAGAGCGCAAGGCATCGTTGGTCCACATAGAGCTTCACGGTCTATTCTCTCTTTGACGAGGAGAACTCCCCTTTCTATATTCAGTTCGATATATTCCAAACTTTCTCCAGAATAAATACGAGCTTTACCTGATTTCAGTCTTTTGATATCCAAACCCAAATCCTGTGCCATGTTTCCGACTAAAGAGCCTTTCGCCATTTCCTCTGGAATGGAGTAACTGACCTGTCCGTTTACAGAACGGAGACAGAGCACCGAAATAAACAGCAGCACTTGCCTTGTCATTCTTCTACCCGACATTTTTCTTTCACAATGAAACAGAAATGATGTAATATTCCATTAGGACGTCAGTAATATTCCATTGGTTTCCTGTTTAAAACACGAGTTATTCACATTTCTGAAAGAATGAAATTAGAAATAAACCAGAGCTCTGTGTCTCCGTGTTTATGGTTTCCCGTAACCCGGACTATTTTCTATGCATACGGTTCTTTCTCTGTGCAATATATCGAGAGGATGGGGGAGGTACAGCTGCTAATCAGATCTAAAACTACAACACACTGACCAACAGCGTCTCTCTGAGTTCATTGTATAGAACTACACACAGATGGACTTAAACACACAAAAACACATGCCCGAACTGCCATGACATTTCAATACAGATGTAAATGTCTATAAAGAAAAGCATGAATATTAACATATAATAAAACAAAAATATCAGATGGACACAATTTCTATAAATTAATAATATAAGATTATTATTTACAAATAGGTGTTGGTCTCACACGTTTAGAGGTGACTCGTTAATGGTAACTAAAAGCAAATAACTTAAAAGTAGAAAAAATAAATATATGTAATAATGTGCATTAAAAACACATAATCCGTCAAACTTGATTTTCATATACATTGAGTATTATGTCATTGACGTAAATATTCAACAAATATTAATATAAATTAGTAGTGCAACGCAACACTGACCGTGGTGCTGAAACTGCCATAGCAATGGGATAAATATATTGTCCGATATGAAAGAAGGCATAACTCAAACAAAGCATTTTAAACATAGAAATTACTTAAATAGCACAGAAAAATAACAGACCTCTGTGGGAGAGTCTGGTACACCCAGGACGTTCTTTCCACTCTGCATCCGCTGCATCGTCCCTGTAGAACTGGGGTCCATTATCAGCACGTTCTGACTACCGGGTCTGGAGAACTTACAGTCACTCTTTCTGGAGTCAGTCGTCCTGCACACCTCGTAATTGTACACGTGCTGTAGAGTTCCTGTCCCCAAAGTGTCTGCGTAACGCGGGGGATAATACGGAATAACCGGGAGATCAGAATGATAGAGGATGCGGGACTGTCTCCATCTGTATATTTTAATGGATATAATAACAACTAAACACGTGATTAACAGAAACGAGACTACAGCCAAAGCCAAGACTAAGTAAAAAGTCAGGTTGTCATTGTACTCCTTGTCGTGCGTAAAGTCAGTGAACTCCGAGAGAACTTCCGGGAAACTGTCCGCCACCGCCACGTTAACATTGACTGTAGCTGAACGAGAGGGCTGTCCGTTGTCCTCCACTACAACAGTGAGCCTTTGTTTCACAGCATCTTTATCCGTGACTTGACGTACAGTTCTTATTTCTCCATTTTGTAAGCCCACTTCGAAGAGCGCCCTGTCTGTCGTTTTCTGAAGTTTATACGAGAGCCAGGCATTCTGTCCTGAGTCCACATCAACAGCCACCACTTTAGTGACAAGAAAGCCCACATCTGCTGAACGAGGCACCATTTCAGACACTAGAGAGCTGCTAGTCTGAACTGGGTACAGAACATGAGGGGGGTTGTCATTCTGGTCCTGGACTAATATTGTAACCGTAGTAACTGAATTCAGAGATGGAGATCCCCCGTCACGGGCACTAACGTTAAATTCAAACGACCTGATTTGTTCGTAATCGAATGACCGAAGAGCATGGATTTCACCGTTTTCTGAATTTACTGAGAAGAAATAAGACACAGCCACTCCGTTAATCTGTTTGTCATTGAGAAAGTAGGAGATACGAGCATTTTGTCCCCAATCAGCATCACGTGCTCTCACTGCAAATATAGACACACCTGGTGAGTTGTTTTCCTGAACCGACTTACAAAATGTTGTTTTATCAAACGTTGGTGGGTTATCATTAACATCTGATACTTTAACTGTAATGTTCTTAGTGCTGGAAAGAGGTGGAGAGCCACAATCTGACACTGTTATTGTGATATTATACTCAGCCACAGTTTCTCTATCCAATGGGGTTACTGTAACTATTGTATAATAATCCGTTAAAGATTCCTCTATTTTAAAAGGAATATCGTCGTTAATTGAGCATTGAACGACACCGTTGCTTTCGGAGTCTTTATCCTCTACATTAATAACAGCTACAGTGCGACCGGGGGGAGAGTTCTCCGGAATCGAGTTTGAAAATGACATCAGCTGTATTGTGGGGACATTATCGTTCTCATCAATAATCTGTACGACAACCTTACATGTATCAGTGAGGCCGCCGTTGTCTTGTGCGAAAACATTTAATTGATAATATTTTGTCTTTTCAAAATCCAGTTTCCCTACCAATCTGATCTCGCCATTAGCCACGTTAAGCTCAAACAGCTCCTTCGCCTCTTTAGCAACATGAGGGATCGAGAAAGTGACCTCTCCATTAATCCCTTGATCAGCATCATTAGCGCTAACGGTAGTTACCAAAGTACCTACTGGAGAATTCTCAATCACATTCGCGTTATAAACGGGCTTGCCACATACAGGCGCATTATCATTGGCATCTAACACGGTAACATAGATACGCACAGTGCCAGATTTCTGAGGCTCTCCTCCGTCAATTGCAGTAAGCATCAGAGACATAGTCTCTTGGCTTTCTCTGTCTAGTGGGTTGTGCAAAATCATCTCAATGTATCTACTGCCGTCCGGTTGGCTGTGTACCTGTAATTTGAAATGATCTGTTGGTTTTAGAGAATAATTCTGTATACCGTTAACACTAACGTCAGGGTCCACCGCACTCTCCAATGAAAAGCGCGCACCGGACACGGCTGATTCACTAATTTTGAAATGTATTTCATCTTTTGGAAAGGATGGTGAGTTATCGTTAATGTCACGAACCTCGACAGTAATACGAAATAATTGGATGGGATTTTCTATGATAAGCTCAAAGCTGAAGCTGCAGGGCGTAGTCTGTCCACATAGCTCCTCTCGGTCGATTCTCTCCTTAACAACAAGGAGTCCTTTGTCTCGGTTTAGTTCTACATACTGTCTTGATCCCTTCGTTACAATGCGAGCTTTACCGGAAACTAGCCTCTTGACCTCCAAGCCTAAATCTCTACCAATGTTTCCAACTATCGTAGCCTCGGCTTGCTCTTCTGGTATGGAATATCGTGCCTGCCCAGTCACGGAATCTAGAGCGCACAGACAAAGAATCAAAAATAGTACTTGCCATCCGCCTGAGCGGTCTGTCGTACACCCATCACCCATTCCAACGAATGCAACAGAAAACCAATATGATTTACTCCTTCTGTCGGAGAATATGGCTCAAATGTACATCCAAATGAGGTAGAGCAATCGACTGTATTTCCCAGAGAAACAAATATAAATAACACGTAAAGACGTTGAGTCCTAAATCTCTTGGTTCGTTAAAGATGTGTGTTTGAGTGGGTCAGTAAAAAAGGAACATTGTAGGAGAGGACGATGCGCCACTCATGAGAGTTGCCGTGTACCGCATATCATTGATCAACAGCGGCACTCAGAGTTCAAACAGCGTAAACGCAGTACAGTAACGATGCCACATATATCCAAATGCACCATACAAAAACTCTAACAAACAAATCTAACGTTTGTGAGTAACCATAACGTAATGCAACAATAGATAGAATATCAAAACTATAAATGTAAAAGTATAGGAAGTATAATTAGCTTCAATTAAAATAAATAATTAATATCTATAACAGAAAAAGTAAATAATGAATCTCATTACGTGTCAGGCAAGAACTGTCATTGCGCACTATCCACCACCAACAAAGCCAGGGTTGTGGTTTCAGCATCGAACAGAGCTAGAGTGTTATAGAAACTACAACCATGTTTCCCAAAAAGTTAAGGTCGCTGCATAAAATGCAGATAAAAACAAAAGGCCATGACGTGCAAATAATTGAAACGATATAGCCTATTCAATAGAAAATAATACAAAGAAAACATGTAACATGTTGAAATTCAGGCAATTTGTTGTTTCTTTAAAAAAATTATGCACGCATAGAAAAGTTATGTAATGCTCAAAAACGAAACCAGGTGGAATGTCACACAACAAATTAGGCAACAGGTCAGTCACATGACTGGGTATAAACTAATCATTCCAGAGAGGATGGGTCTGTCAGAATTGAGGATGGGGAGGGGTTCAGTACTCTGTAAAAGACTGAGCAAATAGTCCAATAATTTAAGAAGAATATTAATCAACGTAAAAGAAAATTCGGGATTTCATCATCTATGGTACTGAATATGATTAAATGATTCAGAGAATCTGGAGAAATCTCTGTATGCATCGACAATATCGAAAATCAATATTTGATCTTCGGGCCCTCAGGCGACACTGCATTACAACATACACGATTATGTAGTGGAAATCACTCCATGAGCTCAGGAACACTTCCAAAAACCACTGTGTGTGAACACAGTACGTCGCTGCTTCCACAAATGCAAGTTAAAACCACGCACAGATGCCATATATAAACAATATCAGGAAGGAGAACGCAGCCACTTCCTCTGAGACCGAACTCCGTTAACATGAACTAACGCAAAGTAGAAAACTGTCCAGTGGGCTGACGAATAGAATGTCTCCTCCCGACTAAGGAGGAGAAGGACCATCCAGCTTGTTGTCAGCGTCAAATTCAAAAGCCAGCATCTGTGATGGTATGAGGGTGTATTAGTGCACATGGTAAGGGTGACTTGCACATATGTGAACGCACCATTAATGCTGAACAAAATATACAGGTTTTGGAGCAACTTATGCTGCCATCCAGGCGACGTCCTTTTCAGGGAAGGCCTTACTTATTTCAGCAAGACAACGCCAAACCATATTCTGCACGTATCAAAACAGCAGGGCTCTGTACTAAAAGAGTGCTAAACTGGCCTGCCTGCAGTCTAGACCTGTTCCCCATTGAAATCATTTGACACATTACGTATAAAAAAATAGGTCTAAGGAGACCTCGAAATGTTGAAGAGGTGCAATCTTATATCAAGCAAGAATGGTAATACATTAGACTTTTAGAACTATATAAATTGGTCTCCTCAGTTCCCAAACGCGTAGAGAGTATTGTTAAAAGAAGAGGTTAAAGATGCCCCTGTCCCAAATCTTTTGAAATGTATTATTGGAATGACATTCAAAATGGGCATGGAGTTTTTTATACCCTCATCAGTCGCTGTTAACGATGTTACCAGAGTGCCTTTAGGTGAGTTCTCTAGAACAGAGGTTTCTTATACAGCGTGAGAGAAAATGGGCGCATTGTCGTAAGCATACTTGACTATAACACGTATAGCCACAGTGCCTGTGCGCTGTAGACTGCCACCATCAGCTACACTAAAGATCAAATGCATCTCGTTTTACTCGCTCTAACCATTTTACGCACTCTCTATTTTCGCACCATATTTGCCTATTTACTTCCATCAGAATGCGTCTGCTCTTAAAGTGTAAAATGCGCTGTGTGCTTTAAACTACAGCTCGTTGATGCAATACTTGGAAATAATGTGAATCCGAAAACAGCTGGTCATTTTGTTCATCCTTATATCCACAGAGAAAACGAGGAAATCCTCAATATCTACGTTTGCCTGAATAATTCCCCCGCCCCTTTCAGTCGTTCTAACGATGGTAGGTGGCGCGAGGAGAGACACGCAGTGTGTACTGAACTACCAACCCACAGCGGCGCTCAGAGTTCACAAACCACACTATCAGGATGTGAACCAGCGGGGAGCAACGCACAATTAACACACGAGTTAGGAGCATAAACACATTACAAATGTGTTTACAAATAATTACAAATGAATACATTAATACTAATTACGAACGGTAACAAATACAGTAGGAGTTCACCAGTTTCAATACTGATCCACGCCACACTATTTCACGCTACAATTCATGCCAGAATTAGTATTGACTATTAGTGATAGTCTTAGTAGGATTGATAGGCGTGATAGCAGAGCCAGATCTGATACAACCGAGGAAATCATCGGCGTTGGTTGAGGTGCAAATCATGCAGTGTAACTTCGAAACACTTTTGTTTCAGCCCCATGGGCTGATCAGACAAGCCCCATTAACTTTTTTGTTAATACATTTAAACCTAAACCAGCAGTGTTTTAAAAGTATTATTACAATCTGGAGTTTGGTGAGCAGAATCAACCACCTCCGCATCATACAAGATAACTAGTGTGTGAAAAGGTGTTGAAGTACATGGTCCTATAAGAGCAGGTCTACCCGGAGCCATGGACCAAGTAGAAAAAAACAGAAAAATCGGAGCCTCTGGGGTAAAACCCGGTTACATAATTTGTGTATGTCAATGTGACAGATTGCTATTTTTTTAAAGGCCAATGCTCTCATGACTTACCTCAAGAGGTGAGTCCTGTTCATCCCGGATGTTCTTTCCACTCTGCATCCGCTGCATCGTCCCTGTAGAACTGGGGTCCATTATCAGCACGTTCTGACTACCGGGTCTGGAGAACTTACAGTCACTCTTTCTGGAGTCAGTCGTCCTGCACACCTCGTAATTGTACACGTGTTGTAGAGTTCCTGTCCCCAAAGTGTCTGCGTAACGCGGTGGATAATACGGAATAACTGGAAGATTAGAATCATAGAGGATGCGGGACTGTCTCCATCTGTATATCTTCACTGATATAATAACAACAAAACACGTGATGAACAGAAACGAGACTACAGCCAAAGCCAAGACTAAGTAAAAAGTCAGGTTGTCATTGTACTCCTTGTCGTGCGTGAAATCAGTGAACTCCGAGAGAACTTCCGGGAAACTGTCCGCCACCGCCACGTTAACATTGACTGTAGCTGAACGAGAGGGCTGTCCGTTGTCCTCCACTACAATAGTGAGCCTTTGTTTCACAGCATCTTTATCAGTGACTTGACGTATAGTTCTTATTTCTCCATTCTGTAAGCCCACTTCAAACAACGCCCTGTCTGTAGCTTTCTGTAGCTTATATGATAGCCAGGCATTCTGCCCAGAGTCCACATCAACAGCCACCACTTTAGTGACAAGATAGCCCGCATCTGCTGAACGAGGCACCATTTCAGACACCAGAGAGCTGCTAGTCTGGACTGGATACAAAATCTGAGGCGAGTTGTCGTTCTGATCTTGCACGTAGATTAAAACCGTTGCATTACTACTATGAGGCGGGGAGCCTCCGTCTAGAGCTTTGACGTGTATTTTGAACTCCTTAACTTGCTCATAGTCAAGCGATCGCACTGAGTGAACAACACCGTTCTCAGAGTTAATTGAAAAATAAGTAGAGATAGGATTTCCGTGTAACTCACCGTCAATTAAATAATAAGATATGCGTGCGTTTTGGCCCATATCTGGATCCGTCGCTCTGATTGCTAGCACAGAAACACCGGGAGAATTGTTCTCTGTAACATGCGTGCTATAAAGGTTTTGGCTGAAAGCTGGTGCATTGTCATTAACATCAGTAATGTCTAAAACAACAGTTGTTATACTTGATAACGGAGGTAACCCATCATCCGTAGCAGTAAGTGTAATATTGTAGCTATAAACCTTTTCCCTATCTAAACCCTTCTCAGTTACTAACGTGTAGTAGTTCCTCAGCGATGTCTTTATCTTAAAAGGGAGATGTTCGTCTATTGTTAGGCGCACCTGTCCGTTTTTACCCGAGTCTAAGTCCTGAACACTTATCAATGCTATAACTGTGCCAGGTAAACTATCTTCCTGTATTTTACCGGAAAAGGAGGGCATACTTATTGTTGGGATGTTATCGTTAATGTCTAGGATGTCAACAATCAGTTTACTAGCACCAGACATACCGGCGGGGTCTTTGGCTTGAAGGTTTATTTCATAATTCTGAATAGTTTCGAAATCTATTGCACCAGTTAGCTTTATCTCACCGGTACGTGGATCAATCCGGAACTTGTGTTGGGTACCCTCGTCCATGTGCGTAAACGAATAGGTCACATTTCCATTAAGCCCCTGGTCTGCATCGATGGCGCTTACTTTGGCTATAACGGTGCCTTGCAACGCGTTTTCTACAACAGTGGCTTTGTACAAAGATTCAGTAAATACAGGTGCGTTGTCGTTTGCATCCAGAACAGTAATGTGTATCTTAACGGTTCCAGATCTCTGCGGGTCTCCTCCATCAACAGCAGTTAATACCAGGTAGTGCTCGCAAATCTTTTCACGGTCCAATCCTGTCTGTAAAACAATTTCTGCGTATTTACTTCCATCGGCTCTACTATACTGTTTAAGAATAAAATGATCGGCCGGATTAAGAGTGTAGCTTTGCAAGGCATTCTTACCTACGTCAGGGTCAGCTGCGCCATCTAAAAGGAAAACTGTTCCTATCAGAGAAGACTCGCTAATTTCGAGACTAATATCTTTTTTTAAAAACAATGGGGCGTTGTCATTAATATCTTCAATCTCGATGACAATTGAATACAATTCAAGAGGATTTTCGAGAATCATCTCTAAACTGAAGCTACATGGAGATTTTTGACCGCACAATTTCTCCCTGTCAATCCTTTCATTGACAACCAGATGCCCTTTGTTCCGATTCAGTTCTACATATTGTATATTGCCGTCTGTAACTAACCGCCCCTTGCCTGAAAACAATCTTTTAACGTCCAAACCCAGGTCTTTTGCCACGTCTCCGACAAACAATCCCTTTCTCATCTCCTCCGGTATAGAATATCGAATCTGTCCTTGCACTGCACTCAGTAAGCAGACAAGCAAAATGGAGAATTGTACTTGCCATCTGAAACCAAAGCCTACTTTCCTCATTGTCTCTCCTGCTCCCATCCTCACAGAGATATCCATCCAATCCAGACGTCCAGTACAATAGCAAACATCCGATTTAAAATCCAATCCAGAAATGTTCCTCAAGAGATTGTTTTATGTGCACTGCTCTTTGTTTGGTCTCCTTACTGAGGTATAGAGGCTGGGTAAAATCTGCTATAATGGGTCTTAACTGAAAAGAGTCGCTTGGACAACAGCACCACTCAGTGAGAGTGTAGGAAACAACATCATAGAAGGCCGGCTCATACAGTCAGATCCACACATAGCGGCAAGATAATTAAAACACGTTAATAGCTGCCTATCATTAAACAACCAGGGCCCCCAAGTTATCGTTGTAAATAATGATAACTTAACATGCTATAAACGAGGTGAAATCAATATGGAGGGAGACGGGAATGTGGGACGCATGGAGAGATATTCAAATTTCCAACGACTTGGAACAGAGGATCCGATGTATTAACGGAGGTGAACTAAGGCGCTGTTAGACAGGATTCACAGACATGGGGCGAGTAAACAGGATTTACAACATGAATGACAGCTCCCCATTTCGACATTGAAAAACGTACCTGTGAAACGCACTGGACAGCTCGTGCACAATGTGACAGGTGACAGCTCTCGCTAAAGTCAACCCCATGTACTATTTCACACAATTTATTTGGCTCTGTGTTTTGTTTTACTAGTGTATGTCCATTTCAGTGGAAATTAGAGTTGGTTGTCCATTGGCTTACCTAGATAAATAATGGATAAATACAAATAAATCAAATAAATAATAAGGACCCCTTACATTTGATATTACTAGGGTTTGAATACTTTATAGCAGTAAAATGTATGAGATAATCAGTTAATAGCCTAAAGGCGTCAACATGATTGGCACTTTTCTAAATGTAAATTGCCTGGAGGTGCTATGGTCATATGAACATAATACAGAGCTCTTTAAATGTCACTACACTTGCAGTGAATAAATATATATTAATATATAATACAAACAGGATCATCTTCTCATCGAAATATTAGTAAAATGAAAACTTATGAGGTCTGTCATCCAGTGGGTTACTAAATCCACCACTGTGACATTGTAAAGCTGGTTTGTTACTAAATAACAGCCACCACTGGAGGGCAATGAAAAACCATAGTATATGCAGATTCAAGTTACACTGTGACTGTATGAGCAGATCATACTATAGTGTACTGATTCATATTACACTGAGACTGTATGAGCAGATCATACTATAGTGTACTGATTCATATTACACTGAGACCGTATGAACAGATCATACTATAGTGTACTGATTCATATTACACTGAGACTGTATGAGCAGATCATAGTATAGTGTACTGATTAATATTACACTGAGACTGTATGAGCAGATCATAGTATAGTGTACTGATTCATATTACACTGAGACTGTATGAACAGATCATACTACAGTGTACTGATTCATATTACACTGTGAATGTATGAACAGATCATACTATAGTGTACTGATTCATATTACACTGAGACTGTATGAACAGATCATAGTATAGTGTACTGATTCATATTACACTGAGACTGTATGAGCAGATCATAGTATAGTGTACTGAATCATATTACCCAGAGACTGTATGAGCAGATCATAGTATAGTGTACTGTTATATATTACACTGAGACTGTATGAGCAGATCATAGTATAGTGTACTGCTTCATATTACACTGTGACTGTATGAGCAGAGCAAATGAACTCACTAAACCATCCCCGGTTCACACCAGTTATCTTTTAAACCAGATACAACCCAACCACAGTGAGGACCGTTCCTGGATGTTCCCTACGTAGATAATACAGCATTAATGACTACCTGCACACGCTTGTATGTCCAACTAGAACAAAACATAAACATGGATCTAAACATTACAATATGTCACACACACATACACACTCTCACCCTCACATGTATCATCCCTGTATGAAATATGACCCAGGATCCAGTCTGATAAGTCTAGTGACCTACATCAGAAATGTAAGATAAATTAGTCAGCAGAGAGCCATTATAACACTCCAGCAGAGACACCAAACAAATCATAAAACTACCCTCTAATCTTAAAGCCACCAAGTAGACCATGGAGGTGGAATGTGCTCTCATCTGTACCAGTAACTCTTCTGTGGCATTGACAGAGTGAGACAGGCCAGGTTCAAGGTAACCCCATTCTTAGTATACTTAACTTACAGAGAACATCCCACTGGTGGACACCAGAATACAGCCAAGGACGTTAGATGTCCCTACCATTTGATTACAATTAAAATGTTGGATGCCTAAAGAGGTGATGTCAATGCTGGAACACATTCCAACACAGAAGTCCTCTAACCATCTCTGTGTTGCATAGCGACACGCTAAATCCTCGCATCACGTCAGCGTGCGTGTTTACTAGAAGTCGCTCAGATGAGCTCCTTGGCTGCAGCTCTCCTGCTCTGCTCCTCTATGCCACAGTGAGACGCATTAGCATGTTATGCAGCCACAAACCACAGCCCCCTCCCACATTATGACGGTGCATAATTCAGTAGGTGGCTCCACGTCAGCACGTGTGTGTGGTATGTGTGTCAATGCCAGATGAGAGCAGGTCTAGAAGCGCACTGCACACTGAACTGGACTAACAACACTGTTGTGAAGAAACAGGCTGGTTACTGGAACTTGCCTCGCTTTGTTTTGCATTAACACCATATTCTTTGTCGATTTACCAGGTAGTACAGGGCTGGGCAAATATTTTGGCTCGGGGGCCACATCAGGATCATAATTGATTTGGAGGCCAGAAAAGGGCATTCCGTGGGCCGGATGGGACAGCCTCGCGGGCCGTAATTTGCCCACCCCTGAGGTAGTACATGAAACGGAAAGAGATGGAGGGAGAGAGAGAGACCCCCACTTACTAAATAAACACAAGATCCGGAGCAAATTCCTAAATGTCTTCTAATTAAAATAACAGACCATTACAACAGCCTGCATTCCCCAACCAACTAACTAATCCAACAAAACATAGGGAATACCTTGTGGTGTTGATTTTAAACAAAACAATATTGACCCAATGTGCACAAATGTTTCCCACGCCATTAAAACCCTCCTGTCTCAATTGAAATAATTGAAATGGTTTCAATCAAGAAAAGAGATAGGAAGATCGAAAAATAGAGAGAGGAGAGAGGAAAGAGACACACAAGAGAGAGAGAACAACCGTTTTAACACACATATAGAAAGTGTCTTACCTGGCATTCATGTAGATGAGTTCCATTCAGAGGGAGAGGCAGGGGTGAGGGAGGAGTAGGGGAGGAGTGGGGGAGGAGTGGGGGTGGAGTGGGGGAAGGGACAAAAAAAGACATGAGTTAGCAAGACCATAATTGAATAAAACTGTCCAGAAATGTCGGACAAAACAAACTGAACAGCAATGCTCTTCGGACCATTTCTAACAGGCTGTGCAGCAGGACACCAATACTCTTGTACAGTAATAAAGATCTGGTGAAGAGACAGAACTACAGAGTACAGAGGGCCAAGGGGGGCCTCATTCAGAGTGTAGAGGGGGGCCATATTCAGAGTGTAGAGGGGGGCCTCATTCAGAGTGTAGAGGGGGGCCTCATTCAGAGTGTAGAGGGGGGCCTCAATCAGAGTGTAGAGGGGGGCCTCACTCAAATGGGAGCGGAATAGTTGACTCCTAATGTCGACTCATAACCAAGAACTAAAGTCTGACAGAGTCTGGACCACACTTAGTTTAGCTCTAGGATCTTTCTGAAAATATATGGCACACTGGAACTGTATTGAAGCACTCATCCAATCTCTCTTTGCTAGTTATGGTCCATACTCTATAGCCCAAATGTTATGGTCCAAACTTCATGGTCCAAATTCTGTGGTCAAAATGTCCCTTAACCTTGTAAAATAAATTACATGTTGTTGTACATTTCTGTTCAATCTGGTATTGAGATTTGCAATGTTTATCAGAAATGGATGAAATACTTACAGGCACACACACACATTCTGATGTTTAATACATAACAATTTGACCTCAAAGCGAAATTCTGCTAGATCACAGCCTATATAAGAAGCATTTACCTAACCAGTATGAACACCAGCACACAAAACCCTGGTGCTCTATTATGTGATGGAGCATGACCTCTGCCACAATCACCTTTAGTAGTTAATGAGATGTTACCTTATCACTGTGGCTGCATCCCAATATCAACAGACATTCAAAAAAACAAGTCCATGCATGCAAACCGGTTGAATCCCTGAAAGAAACAAGCACACCTGTTTCTAAAACCTAGTTGTAAAGAAAAACAGAATGCAATTATGTGCAGATCATTTAAACCCAATACACACAAAACCCGCACACACATACAACCTCTCTCACACACACACACACACACACACACACACATAATCCAAACAAAACAACCATGGACAGCACCAAGCTCAGCAACACAACCCACAGTAGTGACTTAGACCCAAACCCGGGACAAATGAATGAGGCTGTGAGTCAGTGGCATGCGAGACTCAAAAGGGAACATGAAGCATAATACATAAGTAAAGCTGGACCTTGGTAGCCTCTGTCATCACAGGCCTGCACACCAGTGTTCCTTCTCATTATATATGTTTCAAATTCATTGTGTCCATTCAGCAGAGTGTGTGTTGTCGTTAGTTGAGGAGCAGAGAAGTCACAGCTCGTCAACCGTTTTGCGTAAAACAAGAATGCTGTTACCCATGACTACATTGACAGTGGGCTCGGCTGAATGGGAGACATGATCACAGGGGTTTGTTCAGGTTGTCGCAGTCCTGATGTCCCCACTGTGTACGGAGATGAAGAGGTTGGTCTGTTGCACCGCTCGCTAGGAGAGCCACCTGACCCAAATTGTAATCCAACCACTATGGAAACACATCAACATCCAGGGGATTCCAGTTGCACACATTGTGTTATGGTGTGGGTTTGTCTCACAATCTAACATACCATCAGTCACTTAACACGCACACCAAAATGTCAAGGTCATGAACCTCTCGAAGAGCAACCGTGGTATAAGTCCTCAGCACCGTTGCCATGGAGCATTTAATGTCCATCACCGGCACACTGTCATTCACCGTGATGACGTCAATAATGAGTTGTCAGGGTGACGCCCGACTCCTGCCATCTATAGCTGAGCCATCAAGCTCATGCCCACTGCTTTCCTTATAGACCACTTGACCAGCTTCCCTCAACACACAACCCATTGAGCCAACGTCTACAACCACCGTTTTGTCAAATCAGTGGCATTTAGTGTTGCCACCAAAACACCAGTAGCAGAGTTCTCGAGCACTAATGCAATGACAATCCACTGACAAGAATTGGGGCAACCAGGTGGTTCATTAAAAGAATAAACTGGTAACAGATTGTTAGGTAATGTTGGTCATTAACTTCAATCATTGCTTAAAAACAAACATTTGAAAAGCCATGTCCCTCTCTGTAACAATGAATGTCCTGGAACAGCCCAACTATTTTGGAAAATCATAGAAGAACCACTGATACAAACATATCAACCGGATGAATATGGAATAAGGGGCCTACCTCTGAGGAACCATCTGAAAATGCTTCGGAAAAGTCAGAAGGCGTTTTCCTGAGGGTCTGCTCAGGAGGCAGTGTGTTGTCATTGTAAGATCTGACAAACTTAAAGTCACTGGTCCGCGAACCGGTTGTCAGGTACGTGTCATAATTGTAAGCGCTGCGGAGAGTTCCTGCCGCATCCACCTCAGCGTAGTTGGGAGGGAGATAGGCGCTGGGGATGGCGACAGCACCGTCAAACAACAGTCTGGGCTTTCTTCTGCGGCAAAACCTCACCGCCAGGTTGACGATAACGAATGTAAGAAAAAAGGTGGAGACGGACACCAGCGCGATGATCAGATAAGAGGTCAGTTTGGAATTACTCTCGTCAGAAGATACATCTTTCAGCTCTGGAACTTCAGCCAAGTTATCAGAAATCAGTAAATACATCGCACAGGTGGCAGAGAGAGAAGGCTGTCCGTTATCTTTCACTGCTAAAATAAGGTTCTGTTTCATGCTGTCAGATTCAGAAATGTCCCGCTGTGTCCTGATCTCTCCGCTGTGGAGACCAATAGTGAAAAGTCCTGGATCGGTGGATTTAACTATATGATAGGACAGCCAGGCGTTCTGACCAGAGTCCGCGTCCACTGCAATCACTTTGGAAACCAGTGAGCCCCCGTGCGCAGCTTTGGGGACCAGCTCAGTCATAAATGAGTTCACCTCCGGGGCGGGGTATAGTATCTGAGGAGAGTTGTCATTCACATCCGTTATGAACAAACTGACTGTGACGTTGCTGCTGAGTGGAGGAGATCCGTTGTCTCTGGCAACCACCAGGACTTGAAAACTCCTGAACTGTTCATAATCAAACGACTTCACAGAGTGGATCACTCCCGTTTCTCCATTAACGGCTATCAAGGAGGAAACTGAGACACCTTTCACCTCACCGGGTAAAAGAGAATAAATCACTGTGCCGTTCTGTCTCCAGTCTGGGTCTCGAGCAGTAACCGTACACACGGAGGAACCCGGTTTGTTATTTTCAGTCACGTGTGCGCTGTATGATTGTTCCAAAAATGCGGGTGGGTTATCGTTGACGTCAGATACTGAAAACTGAACCGTTTTCGAGGAGGACAGAGGAGGAGATCCCTCGTCAGTAGCAGTGATTGTAATGTTGTAATCAGACTCTCGTTCACGGTCCAGTTCTTCCGTGGTCACCAGAGAATAGTAGTTTTTGATGGATGGCACCAGTTTAAAAGGTACGTTTTGCTGAATAGAGCAGCGGACCTGTTGGTTATTCCCTGAATCTCTGTCCTGCACGTTAATGATGCCCACCTCTGTATCTGGTGGGGCGTTCTCAGGTATGGAGTTAATTAGAGATTTCAAATATAACACTGGAGCATTGTCATTTACGTCAGTGATATCTATGATCACTTTGGAATATGAGGCCAATCCTAAACCATCCTTTGCTTTGATACGCAACTCAAATGAAGAAACCGTTTCAAAATCGATGTTGCCTATTACTCCAATTTCTCCAGTCTTACGGTCCATAGAAAATATGTTCTTGACATCTTCTGAAACATGGCCAAAGTCATATGTCACCTCCCCATTTAATCCCTCATCTGCATCGGTAGCACTCACTGTAACCACTGCACTATCTAAAGGAGAGTTTTCAGGCAGACTGGCTTTATAGACGGTCTGGCTGAACACTGGGGCATTATCGTTAGCATCAAGAACAGTGACATGTATGACTACAGTACCTGATCTCTGTGGCGTGCCACCATCTATCGCTGCAAGCAATAACTTCAAGTCCTGCTTTTGTTCACGATCAAGCTCTTTCTGTAGAACAAGCTCGATAGTATTACTATCCACTGTCACCACGAAATGATCATTCCTTTCTAGCGTGTATCTTTGGACTGAATTTTGTCCAATGTCCGCGTCATGAGCCTCCTCCAATAGGAAACGAGCACCTTTATCTGCCGATTCTTGTATTTCTATATCTATTATATCTTCGTTAAACTGTGGAGAATTGTCATTAATATCGTGGATGTGAAGGTTGATACGATGCAACTCCAACGGATTCTCTAATACAAGTTCTTGTTTCAAAACGCACGAAGCCTTCTTGCCACAAAGCCCCTCTCTGTCAATCCTTTCAGCAACAATCACATCTCCAGTACTCAGATTAATGTCACAATACCGTTTATCATTTCCTTCCGTATCAATACGAACATTACGACGGGACAATCTCGACGTCTCCAATCCGAGGTCGTTGGCTATATTTCCAATAACAGATCCGCTTTTCATCTCCTCGGGAATAGAATAGCTTACGTCTCCGTGGGCACCATGCAATCTAACAAGAAAAAAAGCCAAGCCGAATACCAGGCCTGTCACCAAGAGTCCTTTGTTTCCCATCCTGGATAAAACGTTAGATTGTGAAATTAAACACGCAGTATTCCACAAAACGATTACGTGTAAAACAAATAATTCCAACAAATACCAAAGCTATCTGAATCTCTTCTTCAGCTAAACGACACGGAGCACAGGGGCATTACAGCAAAGCCAGTGGGTGGAGAATGATATCCAAAAACCTCTGGTAAACAGCGACACGATGAGCATTGCATCACAAACTACACATTAGTGGCAAAGCTACTTATCCAAATACGTATTTCCAAATGTGTGAATCGATACGTCGTGATTTTGATATTTAGACATTTTATATGCGTTCTTGAAATCATGTAAAACTCGTGGATGTTATATTATGTTCTCTGTGTTTAATTTGAAGGAAGTTAGAGGTCGTTCTGGAGCAATACTATATAGTAAGCACATTTACATGTAGAAAATATTTTCTACCGCCAGTAATTATGCTGACGCAAACCTCAATTGAATCTTTCTTTGGATAAGTAGATAAACTTTCCTTGCAAAAATCCTAAAGTACTCCAATAAAGAGAGCTGTCATTGGGCTGCTTTATTGGTTATTATCAAAAATAATATAAACACATCAGTGTCTTTAAATAAGCCTAACCAGTTAGGAAAGGGCATTTCAAAAACCACAAGAATTGATTAGTTTTATAAGAATCTGTTTGCATCGTCTACCCAAATGAAAACATACATGAAGACACACATTTTTTTAAAGCCACATACTTGAAATACAGCGTGAGAATTAAATATGATAAAGCTAGTCAAAGTGCTTACACACCCAGTTAAATCCATTTAAAAAAGTCCGCAGGGCATGGCAAGAATGTAGAAGTTACGTGATTATGGGAATGTGCTTAAACATCATATCCAATACGACAGAATTATAAGTAAGGGGTGGTTAACACGTGTGGTAAAAATACAACCATGATTCATGTTGTCGATATCACAAATCAAAACTTCCTTTTACTGATAAAAATGATGTATGCCTACATACCAAGGGCATATGGTTCAAATTTAACTTTCAAATAAGAGATGGGACAACAATTTTTAAAAATATTGTATGGATTCATTCAAAATAAACATTAAAACGTTGAACAACAGCATTCTATATGGTTTGTACACGGTGTAACATTGTGCTCTGGTCATCAAGATACAACCAGTATTATTATTTTTTTTTTAAATGTTTTTTGTAATGGACAGGCAAACAAAGGATTACATAAACCTGCAGATAAATCCATAGTATGACTAATTAAACAGTGGAAATTATTTAGCCATAAACCCAGAGTTTATGGAAATAACCAACTAGGTACATGAAAGGAAACATGTCACGACTAACAAGGTAACTAATCAAACCATCTGGACTAGGTAATGTAATGCCATGTGGAACAACTCATTTAAAATGGGTAACTAGGCCTAGCTTGCGATGTTGATCCGAGTACCAACTATCCTTGTCAATAAATTACGAAAAGCCACCAAGTGCTGCGCCTATTTAAAAAACGACAGTTTCAGCAACTTGGACAGCGATCGTCCGCCATATATTCGGGGACAAGCATCAAATACCTTTCTCAATATTGTCTAATTAGCTTTCTATATATTGTTATTTTAGAATGCACTTAAAAATACCACCCAGCTGTTTCAAGAAGAACCAGAACATTTTATTTCCAAATTAAAACTATAAAGTATATTGGAAATATATATATATATATATTTAGAATGTAATGTAGTGTGATCCTAGCTACGCCTCCGCTAAACAATATTGGCTCTGCGTGAATATCTGAGTACTTTCAACATAAATCACATAAGTTATTGAAGTCTAACATAACTACACTGCAAGTTAAATAACCTGTTGCGTTTTGTCTTATAGAGTTTTCTACAAGCCTACCTCTGTGTACCCTTCGGAATTCTCAAGTTCTTCGGCAAAGTCCGTTGGATTTTTCGTTAATGTTTGGTCCGCAGGAGACCTGTTGTCATTGTAAGTTCCGACAAACTTAAAGTCGCTAGTTCGCGAACCCGTCGTAAGGTATGCGTCATAATTGTAACTACTACTGAGAGTTCCCGCGCCATCTACATCAGCGTAGTTAGGAGGGAGATACGCGCTGGGGATGGCGACGTCAAACAGCAGTCTGGGTTTCCTCTTGCGGCAAAACCTCACAGCCACGATGGCAATAATGAAGGTGAAGAAAAAGGTAGAAACAGACACCAGTGCGATGATCAGATAAAACGTAAGTTTAGAATTACTCTCATTATAAGACAGATCGTTCAGTTCTGGAACTTCGGCCAAGTTATCAGAAATCAGTAAATACATCGCACAGGTGGCAGAGAGAGAAGGCTGTCCGTTATCTTTCACTGCTACGATAAGGTTCTGTTTCATGCTGTCAGATTCAGAAATGTCCCGCTGTGTCCTGATCTCTCCGCTGTGGAGACCAATAGTGAAAAGTCCTGGATCAGTGGATTTAACTATATGATAGGACAGCCAGGCGTTCTGACCAGAGTCCGCGTCCACTGCAATCACTTTGGAAATCAGAGAGCCTCGGTGAGCAGCTTTGGGGACAAGCTCGGTCATGAAGGAGTTCACCTCCGGGGCGGGGTATAGTATCTGAGGAGAGTTGTCATTCACATCCGTTATGAAGACACTGACGGTGACGTTGCTGCTGAGCGGAGGAGAACCGTTGTCTCTGGCAACCACCCGGACTTGAAAGCTCCTGAACTGTTCATAATCAAACGACCTCACAGCGTGGATCACCCCGGTGTCTCCGTTAATAGATAACAAAGAGGACACCCGGACTCCGTTCACATCACCGGGTAAAAGGGAATACATCACGGTGCCGTTCTGTCGCCAGTCTGGGTCTCGAGCAGTAACAGAACATACAGAGGAACCAGGTTTGTTATGTTCAGTCATGTGGGCACTATAAGATCGTTCGTCAAACACAGGTGGGTTGTCGTTGACGTCAGATACAGATAACTGAATTGTTATAGAGGAGGACAGAGGAGGAGATCCCTCGTCGGTGGCAGTGATTGTAATGTTGTAATCAGATACTAGTTCGCGGTCTAGTTCACCCGTGGTCACCAGAGAATAGTAGTTTTTGATGGATGGCACCAGTTTAAAAGGAACGTTTTGCTGAATGGAGCAGCGGACCTGTTGGTTATTCTCGGAGTCCATATCCTGCACGTTAATGATGCCCACCTCTGTACCCGGTGATGCATTCTCGAATATCGGGTTAGTCAGAGACTTAATATACATCTCAGGGGTGTTGTCATTTACATCTGTGACGCCAATTACGACGTCAGCATAAGAGGCTAAACCTAAACCATCCTTTGCTTTAATGCGCATTTCAAATATGGACACTTCTTCAAAATCTATTGTCCCAATTACTCTTATATCTCCAGATTTGCGGTCGATAGAAAATAGTTTCCTAACTTCCTCTGAAACATGGCCTAAGTCGAATGTTACTTCTCCATTCACTCCTTCGTCTGCGTCTGTAGCACTCACTGTCACAACTTTAGTATCTAAAGGAGAGTTTTCAGGCAGACTGGCTTTATACACGGCCTGGCTAAACACGGGGGCGTTATCGTTTGCATCCAGGACAGTGACGTGTATGACTACAGTACCTGACTTCTGCGGAGTGCCTCCGTCTAAAGCTGTCAGCGATAATTTAAGATCAATTCTTTGTTCTCGATCAAGCTCCTTCTCTAAAACTAGCTCAACATTATCCTTGTCAACAATCAAAATAAAATGGTCATTCATTTCTAGGGCGTATTTTTGGACTGAGTGCTGTCCAATGTCTGCATCATGAGCCTCCCCTAATCGGAAACGAGCACCTTTAGCAGCCGATTCTTGTATTTCTATATCTATCATATCCTCATTAAATTGTGGCGAATTGTCATTAATATCTTGAACATGAAGACTTATACGATGCAGCTCCAAAGGATTCTCCAATACAAGTTCCTGTTTCAGAACGCACGAAGCCTTCTTACCACAAAGACCTTCTCTGTCAATCCTTTCAGCAACAATTAAATTTCCGGTATTCAGTTTTATGTCACAATAACGTTTACGATTCCCCGTTGTATCAATACGGGCCTTACGAGCAGACAATCTGCTCGCTTCTATTCCTAGATCCGCGGCAATATTTCCAATCACAGTTTCGCGTTTCATCTCCTCCGGAATTGAATAGCTCACGTCTCCAAAGGCGGAGTGCAACAGAAGAAAGAAAGCAAAGCCGCAGACCAGGCTTGTCGCAGAAAATCCTTTGTGCTCCATCGCCATGATACAGTGTAGAAATCAGGCAGCCGTCATGTGTTTCAGATTATAAGCATTTTAAAGGAAATTTATGGTTTTCATTTAAATATAAATCCAAACAGGGATACGAATGGTATCCACTAGTTTCTGCAGCCCAGGGAGGGATTTAGAGTTTTTAGTCGTCAGCATTGAGTGGGTGGAGAGGAATGCGTCCTTGTTTAGCCAGTGAACAGCGTCACTATGAGTACGCTTAAGAAATTGCATGTTTCAAATGGTATCATAACAACTTTAGACCCATTTTGCATTTAAAAAGTTGCAAAGCACACATTCCAACCGCACATTAAATTAGTTTAATTCATGTTTGTTGTACTAGTTCCTTTTTCCTCCTCAAATGTTTCATTATGTATCGGTATACTAGGCGTTGACATCAGATTCACCATGTATTGTTTTTAATATACCAGTTAACTAAGTGGTTAATTAAATATCGGATGCGTTTGTTTTTGTGTTTAAGGTATTAAAGTCTAAAATAATAATATTTTATTTAAATTCAGCAGTAACTGAACATGCAGTGTAAAAGGGTATTGTACATCCCATATATGGCATTGGTAATAGTTTGTGCCTCATATTTCCAGCAGTCAAACAATTTATAAAAAATTGGCCTTCTATCCACATTATTATTATTATTATAAGAACACAAGACATAAATAAACAAATGAGCAATTTGCCTGTTTAAATGGCACCAGAGCTTTCCGATTGGCAAAAGTTGTACAAATGTATGTACACTACAACTGATAAATTATTAAGATAAGGTCCTTGCAGCGATAAGGATCCGGACATTTCAGAACCATGGACAGCGAAACTCTATCTAACTCCGCCTGTAAACCGATTAGAAATATTTTAACAAAATTTTGAAAGAAATATTGTAATGTAGTATGAGGTTTCTGAATTGGAAAAAACAATATAATACTTTGAAAATATTTTATTTCAAGAAGAAGCAGCGGAAACTGAATTAAGGGTGTTGCCATGGGAATGAGAATTGCAGAAATCTAACACGCTCGCTGCGATCATCTAAACCTAATTATCAGTTACAATAATAATATAAATCTATGCTCAGAATCAACAAGTTCTTTAAATAAGACTGTATATGTATTTTTTTCTTTACTCGTAAACAGGCAATTGGTTGTCTTTGGAAAATAATGCGAAATGTAATTCACTGATGCGTGACACAGTCCAAAGTTATGCTTTATAAATATAAGCGTTAAGGAAATATCAACGTCATCGATCTGTGGACAGTTGGGAGGTGAATCCCCGCAGGACATTGTGAACCCTACGTTGCAACAACTATCATAGTCCTTCCGTCTAAATGAATCCGCCTGTTGGAAAACGATCGTGCCTAACCGTACTGACACACACGACATCTGAATTATGGTGAAATTATTACAAAATCAACCTCGTGACCATAGAAAACAGAGGCGGACCTCTGTGGAACCCTTAGAATCGCCAAGTTCTTCAGCAGAGTCGGAGTTGTTGCAAAATGAGTTATTACTGGTGCTTGTAAGTGCTGAGAAGAGTTCCTGAGTTGGAAGTGTGTTACGCGCTAGGGATCGCAACCGCGCCGTCAAAAAACAGTTCGGTCTGCCTCCTGCAGCAAAACCTCACTGCCAGGATGACGATAATAAAGGTGAAGAAAAAGGAAAAGACAGAGGAGCGTTAGAAATTACTTTCTTTCGAAAAAAGATCTTTCAGTTCTGAAAACAGTAAATACAGCCATGCATTTTGAGTCGACGTCCACCGCAATCGCATTGGAAATCAGAAAGCCCCTGTGCGCATCTTTGGGGACCAGCTCGGTCATGAAGGAGTTCACCTCAGGGTTGGGGTATAGGCTAGTACATGAGGAGAGTTGTCAATAAAATCTGTTAAGAAAAGACTGACGGTGAAGTTGCTGCAGAGTGGAGGAGAACAGTTGTCTCTCGCCATCACGTGGACTTGAGCTCCCGAACTGTTAATACCGACCGTGGATCGCCCCCGTGTCTCCATTAACTGATATCAAGGAGGACAACAAGACGCCGTTCACATCAGCCGGTTAAAGCGAATACATCACTGTGCCGTTCTGTCTCCAGTCTGGGTCTCGAGCAACAAACCAACACACGGATAAGCCAGGTTTGCTGATTTCAGTCAGATGGGCGCTAGAATTGTTCCATAAACACTGGTGGGCTGTCGTCGACATCAGATACAGATTTAAAAGAGGATAGAGTCGGGGAGCCCTCGTCCTGAATCAAGATATGGTGTAAAAATAATACCCAATATATTACATCTGCGTGTGGAGGTATAGGACTACGTTTACAAATATTACATTTATAGTTCTGGTATTTTTGGTAAAAAAAAACGCATCACTGAAATATAAGTGATGCAAATCAAGAAGTAACGTGATTACAGTAACAACCTGACTAAAATGGTCAAACGTAATAATTTCAGAACCATGGCCAGGGCCCCAGAGCCGCAGAGCCGCAGGGCCACAGAGCCACAGAGCCGCAGTACCACAGGGCCGCAGGGCCCCAGGGCCGCAGGGCCCCAGAGCCGCAGGGCCGCAGAGCCACAGGGCAGCAGGGCCACAGGGCCGCAGGGCCGCAGAGCCACAGGCCAGCAGGGCCACAGGGCCGCTGCGTTTCACTGTCACACGGTTTCTGTCATAGCTTTCTTAGAAGCTCAACACATTCTGTTTTTATTACGAAAATACTTTTCAGAAATACCTTAACTCCAGCATTCCAAACCCCTAAATAACAACAAATAACAAATGAAAAAAAAAAAAGCCAACCCGAACAAACCTTCACAACTTGACAAGCATACACAAATCCGCTACTCAAACCATGCTACTGTATTATCATCAATGTTATAATTATTTTCGGGGGATTCAATAATAATCATTGGTATTATTTACAGCATTCATTAGTTCTACAAAAACTCTCATGGAGATATTATTGTAGCCTACAGCGGTGCTAAACTAGTCGGTTTAATGGACACAGACTAAACCTAGTAATAGACTTAATTAAAATGTTTTGCATTTACAGTTCAGACCTACCTCTTGGAACCCCTCAGAATCGTCAAAAGTTTCTGCAAAATCAGTTGGAGTTTTCCTCAGAGTTTGATCCGAAGGCAGCGTGTTGTCATTGTAAGATCTGACAAACTTGAATTCACTGGTGCGTGACCCAGCCGTTAAGTATGTGTCATAATTGTACGCGCTACGGAGAGTTCCCGCGCCATCCACATCCGCATAATGAGAAGGGAGATAGGCGCTGGGGATGGCGACAGCACCATCAAACAACAATCTGGGTTTCCTCCTGCTGCAAAACCTCACTGCAAGAATGACAATAATGAAAGTGAAGAAGAAGGTGGAGACGGACACTAGGGCAATGATCAAATAAGAGGTGAGTTTAGAATTGCTATCATCGTGAGATACATCTTTCAGTTCTGGAACTTCAGCCAGGTTATCCGAAATCAGTAAATACATGGCAACGGTGGCAGAGAGAGAAGGCTGTCCGTTATCTTTCACTAATACATTAAGGTTCTGTTTCATGCTGTCAGATTCAGAAATGTCCCGCTGTGTCCTGATCTCTCCACTGTGGAGACCAATAGTGAAAAGTCCTGGATCAGTGGATTTGACTATATGATAGGACAGCCAGGCGTTCTGACCAGAGTCCGCGTCCACCGCTATCACCTTGGAAACCAGAGATCCCCCGTGTGCTGCTTTGGGGACAAGCTCGGTCATGAAAACGTTTCCATCCGGGGCTGGGTATAGTATCTGAGGAGAGTTGTCATTCACATCCGTTATGAAAACACTGACGGTGACGTTGCTGCTAAGTGGAGGTGAACCGTTGTCTCTGGCAACCACCCGGACTTGAAAACTCCTGAACTGTTCGTAATCAAACGACCTCACAGCGTGGATCACCCCCGTGTCTCCGTTAATAGATAACAAAGAGGACACTGAGACACCGTTCACGTCACCCGGTAAAAACGAATAAATCACAGTGCCGTTCTGTCTCCAGTCTAGGTCCTGAGCTTTTACTGAACGCACGGAGAGGCCAGGTTTATTATTTTCATTCAGGTGGGCGCTGTATGATTGTTCTACAAACACTGGCGGGTTGTCGTTGACGTCAGATACAGATAACTGAACAGTTTTAGAGGAAGACAGAGGCGGAGATCCCTCGTCGGTGGCAGTGATTGTAATGTTGTAAACAGATACTAGTTCGCGGTCCAGTTCACCCGTGGTCACCAGAGAATAGTAGTTTTTGATGGATGGCACCAGCTTAAAAGGAACGTTTTGCTGAAGGAAGCAGCGCACCTGTCGGTTATTGTCAGAGTCTCTATCCTGCACGTGAATGATGCCCACCTCTGTACCCGGGGAGGCGTTCTCAGGGGTGGGAGTAGTCAAAGACTTAATATATATAATTGGTGCGTTGTCATTTACATCCGTGATGTCTATAATGACTTTGGTATCTGAAGTAAGTCCATATCCATCTTTTGCTTCTATGCGCATTTCATACGTGTATTCTTCCTCAAAGTCTACAGGGCCATTAAGCTTTATTTCTCCGGTTATCTGGCTTAGATCGAATATATGTCTGGCTGAATCTGAAATACGACTGAATTCATACGTCACTTTCCCATTCGCTCCGACGTCCGCATCCGTTGCCTTCACCGTAACCACTACAGTATCTAAAGGAGAGTTTTCAGGCAGACTGGCTTTATAGACGGCCTGGGTAAACACTGGGGCATTGTCGTTAGCATCTAGGACGGTGACATGTATGACCACAGTACCTGATCTCTGAGGAGTGCCTCCGTCTACAGCTGTCAGCAACAGTTTCAGCTCATTTTGCTCCTCCCGATCAAGCTCTCTTTCTAAAACTAATTCCCCATATTTCCCACCGTCCGCATTTGAAAGCACCTTTAGAACAAAATGCTCATTCCTCTGTAATGTATAGCTTTGCACTCCATTTTGCCCTATGTCTGCATCATGGGCTTCGTTCACACGAAAACGAGCTCCTTTGTCAGCAGATTCTGTAATGTCTATCTTGATTACATCTTTGGGGAAAATAGGCGCATTGTCGTTGACGTCTAGTATTTGAACTGATATCCCATGCGACTCTAATGGACCTTCCAGAACCAGTTCGTACCGTAGGAGACAAGAAACCTTTTCTCCACAAAGACCTTCTCGATCAATCCTTTCCACAACAATCAAATCTCCAGTATTTATATTCAGGTCAAAATAACGTTTACGGTTCCCTTCGCCATCAATGCGGGCCTTCCGAGCAGACAGTTTGCCCATTTCCAGTCCGAGATCCCTGGCTATATTTCCAATTACAAGTCCGCGTTTCATCTCCTCCGAAACAGAATAGCTCACGTCTCCATAGGCGAAATGCAGCAAAAGAAAGAAAGCAAACCTGAACAGCCCGGTTACCGATTTCCTGTTGTATTCCATCCTGGTATTAAACGGCAAGACCCCATAGAGCAAAGACATTACAATGTAAACAAATCGTATGAAACTAATATATGGAGTATGACGAAAACAAAGGCCACAATACGAGCTATTAACCTGACCGTTTTTAATATTTTCCGCAGCTAAATGGCAGCAGTAACCACACCAGTGGGTGGAAAAATAGATCTATCAAACATATGGTGAACAGCGACACTGTGAGTAATCAGCAAATATTACACATACCAAAGTAATATTCCAGTATAACAAGTATACTGTTTAATCGCTACACTGTATACCCTTACATTGTGAAATTACTCAAATAGAAACGAGTTGGTCTACATACCCAAGGTTCAACAATAACGAAGGCCCGCTGGAATGGCTCGCACGTAAAACGAAAGAAAACGGAAATAAAAAAGTTAGTTACCGTAAGCGTAAGATAGGAAAAGATCGTGTTCATAGGTGGATATTAGGGATTTTTTTTATTGCGTTATTTTGACAAAGAGAGAACTGGAACTGGAGGAAGTGAACCAAGGCATGTTTGGGGCAAAGCACGTGCGTCACCTCAAAAAAGTGCCACTACCGTATATTTTCCTGTTTATTTTATGTATTTTCTATGTATTCACCCGGTTGTATTTAAATAATTAATGGGAATTATTTCCCTTTGAACTTATTCCTATTTTTTTTCCTATTCCCTATCAAAATGAAAGGACCCGAATTGTTCTTTGGTTGCCTGTCCTTTCATGGCCAACATGTATGTAACTCAATCAACATGTTGTCTGCCCATATACGAGCAGACAGGCTGCCCCTCAAACGGGATCCTTCATTGAATGTAGATTGAATACTGTCCCTTTAGTGCCTAGATACACATTCTGAATGTATTCCCTGTCCTATTTACCTTGTGCAAGTCATCTCATACGACCAAACCAAACATGGGCTGAATTGTGACAAATTGTGATTAGTAGCCTATTCCCGACTTGGTTGATCAAGTCCACAGTCAACTTCACAAAGATCAGCAGAAACCAAAAGGTTTTTTGTGGTAGCAGCGAGGAAAGTGTTTGACTGTATTTTAACCACATAATCCATAATAGTAGAAAAGGAATGTGGAGTCATCTGAGCATTATACCATCATCTGAGCATTATAAATGTCATATTGCAACTCAAATCTAAAAATAGTTCAAACACGTGTCATTAGTTAAAAGACTGTTACAATTCCACGGTTACAGAGTGAAGTCCCAGCTGATGGAGGCCTTGAGGACCCGGTCAGGAGTGTGGATACAGACATGGATCTGCAAGATGCTGCCAAGCCGGTGGACTCCAGGGAGGGGCCCACAGAAGGAGGAGAGCTGGCAGCCTATGGATTGGACCTCCTCAGAGCCGTGACTAAAGAAGTATTACGGTTGTGTTAACACATTTTACTGTCAAATTGAACCACAGGATAATACTTTTTTTTTATTAAAATAATGAATCCCCAGTTAATCATATGAAATAACCAATGCGTCAGTTAAAGAACTTGGCCGGCTTTCTCAATAAGTGGTCTGCACCAACCTTAGGACCCCATTCACCACCCTAAGGACATCTACCCCGAGGCCATTGAAGTATTTTTGGCTTCCACACATTTGGACAATCCTTATTTAGTCTACTGTATATGTAAGTTCACTGGTGTTATTGCAGATGCCATATTCGAATACAGCCAAATCACACTGCTGTTTTAGGGCTTTTGCTGTACACAGAAAGTGAAAACATTGAATTATTTTGCCCTTATGAAATATAAAATAACCATTTTCAAAATAATTTATTACAACACACAATATTCTTTCACAGGAAGACAGTATTCCAGTTGTGCAAATCTGTATAATATTAAACAACGGCATTTTTTGTCACAATATAATTAATTATATTGTAATAAAATCAGGCTTTTGCTACTTCTTAGTTTTGGCATTATACTGACTGTGTTACATTATGAATGAAATGTATAGCTAAATATATTGTAATGTTTACCTCCCCCAAATACCACATTCCATTGATATCATTGCTTATTTTGTTTCTTTAAGAATCTAGTAATCACACATGCATTCATCTTTAAAACCATTCATGCAATTAAAATCAATTGAAATTTAGCTTAATAGTGTAAGGAATATTTCACCCAAAACATAAAATGGCTGAAATGAGAATCACATGCTTCAGAACAGGTGCAAATTATTATGAAATCATTCAAGAGTAAACTTGGTGGGTCCAGTCAACCATTAGGGTTAGAAATATGGCCTGGTTTTGTCCTAACCTTAGATCAAAATAACTATCTGAAGTCCTCAGAAGAAAGATAATGGAAGCCTAATGCACTATAAGCAATTCAAAGTACATATCTCTCTCAACTGTCCAACATATCAGCTGCAAATGTGGACAGGTCGTCCCGCCAACTTCAGTCTAAGAGCTGACCAAACAAGGCTCATAGCCTGTAAGAACCCCAGGGTGAACCCCAGGGACCTGCACGCCTCTCTCACAACAATCCTTGTCAGAGTGCATTGGTCAGTTGACTACAAGAGACTGAACAAACTTAACCTACATTTAGGTTTGCTTGTGTAAATCACATTATGTTTATGTAAAAAATGAAGCATGCAGCTGGTATGGATGTAACATGTACTTTATGTTTGTACAATAATGTTTGTTCATGTCAGTTAACCAATTAACTGGATTACAGCTAAAGGGGTTACTGTTAGGCAGTGATAACTATCAAACATCAAAATCAGACTTGGGTTGAAAATAACAAAGAAATCTTGATGGATTTAAAAAGTATCCACTTTCTTAGATCAGATATTTTTGATTGTGCCTAAATGACAGCAACTAACCTAACCCAGCAATATTAGACCCCTTACGAAATACTGATCAATAGCATTTTACAGAACTCATGGTCAATGGAGGAAGCATGTTGTCCTCTCAAAAGATTGTCCCAATTCTCTAAGTAAATAGATCTGGTTCAAACAAACCTATTATTAAGATTTTTTCACTCCAGGGTTTTGTTATACAAAGCATTTTAAAGTGTTAGTGTAAGCTTATGTTCCCGATAAGACCAAGTCTCATAACTTTAATACAACAAAGTCCTACCTCTAAGAACCGGTTGGAATCTTTAAGTTCTTTAGACAAGTTAGTTGGAGTTTTTTGCAGAGTCTGCTTAATAGGAAAATTGATCTGGACGAACTTAGAGTTGCATGTGATTGAACTGGTTGTCAGGTACGTGTCATAATTGTCAACAGTCTGAGTTGCCTCCTACGGTAAAACCTCACCGCCAGGATGACCATAACGAATGTAAGAAAAAAGGTGGAGACGGACACCAAGGTGATGATCAGGTTAGACGAGACCTTGGGACTAGAATTTGACATTTTTGTAAAAAATGAGAAAGTCATATGTAATGAATCTTTAGTTGGTTGTTCATATTTCATATTGGGAAGTTAGATTTTTTTTAAAAGTACATTTTAATCGAAAAAAATTGAAAACTAGAAAGTTATTTCTTTTAGATACATATTCAATGCAAAGTTCAACCTTAGTTTTCATGTCCCTTAATCAGACAGGTGTGACACATGTGAGGCCTATAGAGCGGGGGGGGGGGGGTCGAAAGAGGACATTCAATTTAACGTAGGAAACTGGATCAGGAGGGGAAAAAATACATAACTTTTATGGGTAAAATTGTGCCAGCTAAACACGTTAAAACATTAAAATACCCTGCCATCTCTTGCAAATTCAACTGCATGAAGACCATAACAAACGATAAACAAGTGATACGTTTTTAAAACTACTACCAACTTAATCAGGAAAGAAAATAGGACTACATAGCCATGACCACAGAGTGCCTCACAAAGAAAGAGGCACTGACTTTTGGTGAGCTAACACATTCAGTTTGTGTTTGAAAGCCATTTTAGGCACACTTGCTATCAGCCAAAAGCCAATGTGTAATGTGCACATTAAAAACAGCAGGTAACCTGCATGCCTCAATCTCATGCAAGGGGGAAACAAGCCAACAATAAGATGAAGTCAAGACAAAGAAAGTTCAGGCCCACATTAATTCCTTCCTGTAGTGGAATCCCATTACTGTTGTGCTAAACCTCTTGTCATTGTAGTCAGTTATTTCTACAATATATGAAAAATAGGAGGTTAATCCAAGCCCGTCCTTTCACTGCATTGAAATTAATATGTGGACTCACGACATAATCTAATCACATAATTAACAGTTACAAATGATATGCACTGCATGTAAAGAACCCTGCTACAGAGCCTATTCAGTTAAAACCGTATAATAACCAAAACAAAGACCTACCTCTGGAGAATCATCAGATGCACGAAGATCCTCATCAAAATCTGTGGGAGTTTTCCTGAGAGTCTGGTCTGTGGGAAGCGTGTTGTCGTTGTAAGAACTGACAAACTTAAAGTCACTTGTGTGCGAACCAGTCGTCAAGTATGCATCATAATTGTACGCGCTGCGGAGAGTTCCTAAGCCATCTACTTCTGCGTAGTTGCTTGGAAGATAGGCGCTGGGGATTGCCACCGCTCCGTCAAACAAAAGTCTGGGTTTCTTCTTGCGGCAAAACCTCATGGCAAAGACCACCATAATGAAAGTGAGAAAAAAGGTGGATACGGAGACCAGAGCAATGATTAGAGAAAACGTGAGTTTGGAATTACTCTCGTCAGAAGACAGATCTTTCAGTTCTGGAATTTCAGCCAAGTTATCAGAAATCAGTAAATACATCGCACAGGTGGCAGAGAGAGAAGGCTGTCCGTTATCTTTCACCGCAACAATAAGGTTCTGTTTCATGCTGTCAGATTCAGAAATGTCCCGCTGTGTCCTGATCTCTCCGCTGTGGAGACCAATAGTGAAAAGTCCAGGATCAGTGGATTTAACTATATGATAGGACAGCCAGGCGTTCTGACCAGAGTCCGCGTCTACTGCAATCACTTTGGAAACCAGTGAGCCCCCGTGCGCAGCTTTGGGGACCAGCTCAGTCATGAAGGAGTTCTCCGGGGCGGGGTATAGTATCTGAGGAGAGTTGTCATTTACATCCGTAATGAAAACGCTGACGGTGACGTTGCTGCTGAGTGGAGGAGAACCGTTGTCTCTAGCAACCACCTGGACTTTAAAACTCATAAACTGTTCGTAATCAAACGACCTCACAGCGTGGATCACCCCGGTGTCTCCGTTAATAGATAACAAAGAGGACACCCGGATACCGTTCACATCACCTGGTAAAAGGGAATAAATCACGGTACCATTCTGTCTCCAGTCTGGGTCGCCAGCAGTAACTGAACATACAGAGGCCCCAGCCTTGTTATTTTCAGTCACATGTGCTTTATAAGACGTTTCCATAAACACAGGTGGGTTGTCGTTGATGTCCGATACAGATAACTTAACAGTTTTAGAAGAGGACAGAGGAGGAGATCCCTCGTCGGTGGCAGTGATTGTAATGTTGTAATCAGACACTAGTTCACGGTCCAATTCTCCCATGGTCACCAGAGAATAGTAGTTTTTGACGGATGGCACCAACTTAAAAGGTACGTCTTGCTGAATGGAGCAGCGCACCTGTCTGTTATTCCCAGAGTCTCTATCCTGTATGTTAATGATGCCCACCTCTGTACCAGGTGACGTGTTCTCAGGTATGGGGTTAGTCAGAGACTTTATATATATCAATGGGGGGTTGTCATTTAAGTCAGTTATTTCTACAATTAACGAAGAGTAGGAGGTTAATCCAGGCCCATCCTTGGCTTTGACTTGAAATTCATATGTGGACTCCTCCTCATAATCAACTGAACCAATAACTCGTATTTCCCCTGTTTTTGCATTAATTGAGAATAGTTTAACATCCTCATCTGAAGCATGGTCAAAGTCGTATGTCACTTCCCCGTTTCCTCCATCATCTGCATCGGTAGCACTCACCTTAACCACTACAGTATCTAAAGGAGCGTTTTCAGGCAGACTAGCTTTATAGACGGCCTGTGTAAACACTGGGGCATTATCGTTCGCATCCAGGACAGTGACGTGTACGACTACAGTACCTGATCTCTGTGGAGTGCCTCCGTCAGATGCAATTAGTATTAAACTTAAGCCTGTATCCTTTTCACGATCTAATTCCCTGTCTAGAACTAACTCGCAATATTTGCGACCACCGGTTTTGGTTTTAACATCCAACACGAAATGGTCGTTTTTTTCCAGTGTATATCTTTGCACTGTGTAAAATCCAATATCAGCATCATGGGCCTCATCTAGAGAAAAACGAGCTCCTTTGACTGATGATTCTCCTATGTCCATTTGAATAATCTCTTCTTTAAACTGAGGGGAGTTATCGTTTATATCTTGAACATTAAGGTTGATATGTTGTAGTTCCAACGGATTCTCCAATACAAGTTCCTGTTTCAAAACGCACGAAGCCTTCTTGCCACAAAGCCCCTCGCGGTCAATCCTATCAGATACAATCAAATCCCCGGTGCTCAGATTAATGTCAAAATACCGTTTTTGATTACCTTCCATGTCAATACGGGCTTTACGAACAGACAGTACTTTCACCTCCAGCCCGAGCTCGTTGGCTATATTTCCAATCACTGATCCGCGTTTCATCTCCTCCGGAAAAGAAATGCTCACGCCTGCATAGGCGGGTAAAACAAGAGAGAAAACAAAGACGTAGACTAAGCCAGTCACCAAGATTCCATTGTGCACCATCTTGGGTTTTAGATGGTGGAACAACGTAACGTTAGCTAAAATGATTATTCCCGAAAAGTATGATGTATTATAAAAACAGTAAGAACACAATTTGCAAGCAGGACCGTCTACTATCTTCACCGCACGCGAGACATGAACAACAGCAGTGGGTGTATAGTTCGATATCTTAACACAGCTGGTGAACAGCGACACAGCGAGTATCCTACAGACATTACACAACTAAAAGTGCTGCATGACCGCTTATTTTTTCGAAACAATATCCACAAATTGACTCTACATGAATGATTAAAAAAAAATCGTAGACTATTCCACCTCCAACCACAGTTAATGGGAGTAAACAAATATGTACAGGACATAACAAAAGCTAAAAATCGTTTAACGAAAACCATTCGCACACTAGAGTGGGTACAATAAATCGTGAGGTGCTGAATATTACTAATATTACACAAGGTTACCTGAAACTAACTTCTGACAAGTGGGATAATGAGAATATATACTTTTCCCCGTACAATTAACTGGCCACTACTAGTTAATGCGCAAAGCAAACGAGTAGAACTGGAAGTGAGGACAGTCATAGCAACAGCTACAGTAGCTGTCAATCACATTTTGAATACAACACATTTCTATGAGCATAATTGCATGAAAAATAATAATTTCGGAACAGATAATAGCATAAATGAAAGTCGGATAAAAGTATTCTCTGATGAGGAATCACGACATCTAATCACATAATTAACAGTTACAAATTATATTCACTGCATGTAGAGAACCCTGCTACATAGCCTATTGAGTTAAAACCGTCGAATAACAACAACGAAGGCCTACCTCTGGGGAATCATCAGATGCACGAAGATCCTCATCAAAATCTGTGGGAGTTTTCCTGAGAGTCTGGTCTGCGGGAAGCGTGTTGTCGTTGTAAGAACTGACAAACTTAAAGTCACTTGTGTGCGAACCAGTCGTCAAGTATGCATCATAATTGTACGCGCTGCGGAGAGTTCCTAAGCCATCTACTTCTGCGTAGTTGCTAGGTAGATAGGCGCTGGGGATTGCCACCGCTCCGTCAAACAGAAGCCTGGGTTTCTTCCTGCGGCAAAACCTCACGGCAAAGATGACAATAATGAAAGTGAGAAAAAATGTGGATACGGAGATCAGAGCAATGATTAGAGAAAACGTGAGCTTGGAATTACTCTCGTCAGAAGATTGATCTTTCAGTTCTGGAATTTCAGCCAAGTTATCAGAAATCAGTAAATACATCGCACAGGTGGCAGAGAGAGGGGGCTGTCCGTTATCTTTCACCGCAACAATAAGGTTCTGTTTCATGCTGTCAGATTCAGAAATGTCCCGCTGTGTCCTGATCTCTCCGCTGTGGAGACCAATAGTGAAAAGTCCTGGATCAGTGGATTTGACTATATGATAGGACAGCCAGGCGTTCTGACCAGAGTCAGAGTCAACCGCTATCACCTTGGAAACAAGAGAGCCCCCGTGTGCTGCTTTGGGGACAAGCTCGGTCATGAAGGAGTTCTCCGGAGCGGGGTATAGTATCTGAGGAGAGTTGTCATTTACATCCGTAATGAAAACGCTGACGGTGACGTTGCTGCTGAGCGGAGGAGAACCGTTGTCTCTGGCAACCACCTGGACTTTAAAACTCCTAAACTGTTCATAATCAAACGACCTCACAGCGTGGATCACCCCGGTGTCTCCGTTAACGGATAACAAAGAAGACACCCGGACTCCGTTCACATCACCGGGTAAAAGGGAATAAATCACGGTGCCGTTCTGTCTCCAGTCTGAGTCGCCAGCAGTAACTGAACATACAGAGGATCCAGCCTTGTTATTTTCAGTAACATGTGCGCTATAAGACGTTTCCATAAACACTGGTGGATTGTCGTTGATGTCAGATATATATAAGTGAACAGTTTTCGAGGAGGACAGAGGAGGAGATCCCTCGTCGGTGGCAGTGATTGTAATGTTGTAATCAGACTCTAGTTCACGGTCCAGTTCTCCCGTGGTTACAAGAGAATAGTAGTTTTTGATGGATGGCACCAGTTTAAAAGGTACGTTTTGCTGAAGGAAGCAGTGGATCTGTCTGTTATTGTCAGAGTCTCTATCTTGCACGTTAATGATGCCCACCTCTGTACCAGGTGACGTGTTCTCAGGTGAGGGGTTAGTAAGAGACTTTAGATATATAATTGGAGCATTGTCATTCACATCCGTGATTTCTATTATTAAAGTAGAGTAGGATGCTAATCCTAAACCATCCTTTGCGCTTATCTGCATTTCATATGAGGAATCCTTTTCATAATCCACTGGCCCAACAACCTTGATTATTCCAGTCTCACGTTCAAGAGAAAATACATCACTGTTTTTGTCTGAAATATCATCGAACTCATATATAACTTCTCCATTTACTCCCTCGTCGGCATCGGTAGCCCTCACGGTAACCACTACAGTATCTAAAGGAGAGTTTTCAGGCAGACTGGCTTTATAGACGGCCTGGGTAAACACAGGGGCATTATCGTTAGCATCCAGGACAGTGACATGTATGACCACAGTACCTGATCTTTGCGGACTTCCACCGTCTACTGCAGTCAGTAACAGTTTTATTTCATGAAGCCCCTCACGATCTAATTCTTTATCTAATACTAACTCGCTGTATTTGCGTCCACTACTTTTTGTATTGACATTCAATATAAAATGTTCATTCTTTTCTAGCATATAGCTCTGAACCGTATTCTGTCCTATGTCCGCATCATGGGCCTCATCCAGAGGAAAACGAACGCCTTTGTATGCTGATTCCCGAATTTCCATTTTGATTATATCCTTTTTAAATTGCGGAGAATTATCATTTATATCCTGAACATGAAGAATAATACGGTGAATCTCCAACGGATCTTCAAGCACAAGTTCCTGTTTTAAAACGCACGACGCTTTCTTACCACAGACCTCCTCTCTGTCAATTATTTCCTTAACAGTCAAATCTCCGGTGCTCAGGTTAATGTCACAATATCTTTCGCGGTTAGCTTCGGTATCAATACGGGCCTTACGAGCGGGCAGTCTGCTCGTTTCCAGTCCGAGATCCTTGGCTATATTTCCAATCACAGATCCGCGTTTCATCTCCTCTGGAAAAGAAAAGCTCACGTCTGCATAGGCGGATTGAAGAGAGAACACAAAGACGTAGGCTAGGCCAGTCACCAAGATGCCATTGTGTCCCATCTTGGATTTCAGAAGGCGGAACAACATGTCGTTAGATATAAAAAAAAGTATTTTCCAAAAAATGTTGCATGAAATCACAAGTAGTATAATTTGCAAACGAAACGGTCTACTATCTTTCCCTCGGACGAGTCCTGCAACACACTAACGGGTAGATAAGGCTCTAAACGCAGCTGGTATACAGCGACACAGTGAGTATCCTACAGACATTACACAACTAACAGCATGCATGAAACAGCACTTCTCCATACAACATCCGAGTAGATATTATACATGGTTGATAAAGAAAAACGCTTTCCACCTGAAACCTCAGTTGATGGGAATAACCAAATATGTACAGAACAGGATATAACAAAAAACGAAAACCGTCGAACGAAAACCACTCGCAAACTGAATTGGGTACAATACATTGTAAAGTGCAGAACACATACTAAATTACATTTGGGTAGCTGAACCTAACTTCTGACAATTGGGATACAAAGCAGTTTCACTTTCCCCCTCATATTAACTGGCATTAACAGTACTTGAACATGCGCAAAGCCAACAAGTAGAACTGGAAGGGAGGATAATCCAAGGCTACAGCTACTGTCAATCAACAATAGCAATAAAGGATTCAAAGAAATCTACTTAATTCAGCACCAACAACATGGACAGTTTCTACTGCAAACAATTAAACGTTCCAAACGAATCGAGACAATGATACTGTTTTTTTTTTGCAAAAGTAGAACGTTCTAGGATGTGAGAAAATACTTCGTCAGTCTCAACCAAGATGCAGACCAGTTCTAACATAATATATTCTAACACATCTGCCTTGAGACAGCTTGTTTCCACACAACACATTTTATTAGCATAACTGCATTTAGAAAACATAATTGTGAAACATAAAATAGCATACATGAAAATCGGAAGTAATACAAGTCTTCTGAGATAATGAATCACACAATTAACAGTAACGCATCAATTCAAATGCAGGGTAGAGAGCCCTGCTACAGAGCCTATTAAGTTAAAACCGTATAATAACCAAAACAAAGACCTACCTCTGGAGAATCATCAGAGCCATGAAGATCCTCAGCGAAATCTGTGGGAGTTTTCCTGAGAGTCTGGTCTGTGGGAAGCGTGTTGTCGTTGTAAGAACTGACGAACTTAAAGTCACTTGTGTGCGAACCAGTCGTCAAGTATGCATCATAATTGTAAGCGCTGCGGAGAGTTCCTAAGCCATCTACTTCTGCATAGTTGCTTGGTAGATAGGCACTGGGGATTGCCACCGCTCGGTCAAACAAAAGTCTGGGTTTCTTCTTGCGGCAAAACCTCACGGCAAAGATGACAATAATGAAAGTGAAAAAAAATGTGGACACCGACACAAGAGCAATAATTAGATAAAACGTAAGTTTGGATTTACTCTCATCAGAAGATTGATCTTTCAGTTCTGGAATTTCAGCCAAGTTATCAGAAATCAGTAAATACATCGCACAGGTGGCAGAGAGAGAAGGCTGTCCGTTATCTTTCACCGCAACAATAAGGTTCTGTTTCATGCTGTCAGATTCCGAAATGTCCCGCTGTGTCCTGATCTCTCCGCTGTGGAGACCAATAGTGAAAAGTCCAGGATCAGTGGATTTGACTATATGATAGGACAGCCAAGCATTTTGGCCGGAGTCTGCGTCCACTGCAATTACCTTGGAAACCAATGAGCCCGCGTTTGCACCTTTGGGGACAAGCTCGGTCATGAAGGAGTTCTTTTCTGGGGCGGGGTATAGTATCTGAGGAGAGTTGTCATTGAAATCCGTTATAAACACACTGACGGTGACGTTGCTGCTGAGTGGAGGAGAACCGTTGTCTCTGGCCATCACGTGGACTTCAAAGCTCTTAAACTGTTCATAATCAAACGACCTCAAAGCTAGGATCATTCCCGTATCCCCGTTAACGGATAAAAACGAAGACACTGAGATACCATTCAACTCACTGGGTAAAAGAGAGTAAATCACAGTGCCGTTCTGTCTCCAGTCTGGGTCTCGAGCAGTAACCGAATACACGGGGAAACCCGGTTTGTTATTTTCAGTCACATGGGCGCTATAGGTCGTTTCTTCAAACACTGGTGGATTGTCGTTGATGTCAGATATATATAAGTGAACAGTTTTAGAGGAGGACAGAGGCGGAGATCCCTCATCAGTGGCAGTGATTGTAATGTTGTACTCAGACACTAGTTCGCGGTCCAATACTCCAGTGGTTACCAGAGAATAGTAGTTTTTGATGGATGGCACCAGCTTAAAAGGAACGTTTTGTAGAATGAAGCAGTGGACCTGTCGGTTTTTCTCAGAGTCTCTATCTTGCACGTTAACGATGCCCACCACTGTATCAGGTGATGCGTTCTCAGGTAAGGGATTTGTCAGGGACTTTACATATACCACTGGGGCATTGTCATTTATGTCTGTGACGTCAATAATGACCTTAGAGTCCGATGAAAGACCATAACCATCTTTACCTTCTATGAGCATTTCGTATTTTGCCTCTACTTCATAATCTAGCTCTTCTATCACTCTGACCTCCCCAGTATTCGGATTAAGAATAAACATTTTTCTTGCTGTATCAGTTATACGAATAAATGCATACGTTATTTCTCCATTAACTCCTTCATCTGCATCCGTAGCGCTCACTGTAACCACTACATTACCTACAGTAGAGTTTTCAGGCAGACTGGCTTTATAGACCGCCTGGCTAAACACTGGGGCATTGTCGTTAGCATCCAGGACAGTAATGTGTATGAGTACAGTACCTGATCTCTGCGGAGATCCCCCGTCTACAGCAGTGAGGAGCAATTTTAAATCTTGCTGTTCCTCGCGGTCTAATTCTTTCTCCAATACTAATTCGCCATATTTACTTCCAACAGTATTCATTTGTACGCTTAATGCAAAGTTATGATTCCTTTGTAAAATGTAGCTTTGAACACCGTTATGTCCAACATCTGCATCGTTCGCTGCGTTTAGACGATAGCGAGACCCTTTGTCAGCTGATTCTCTAATGTCTATCTTTATTATATCTTTCGGAAATATGGGCGAATTATCGTTTATGTCCTGGATTTGAAGAGATATTCGATGCAGCTCTAATGGGCCTTCAAGGACTAAATCGAATTTGAGCAGACAAGAAACCATTTCTCCGCAAAGACTTTCCCTGTCAATCCTTTCAGCCATGATCAAATCCCCGGTACTCAGTTTAATGTCGCAGTAATGTTTGTGGTTTCCATCTGTATCAATACGGGCCTTACGAGCTGACAGTCTGCTTGCCTCCAGTCCGAGATCCTTGGCTATATTCCCAATAACAGATCCGCGTTTCAACTCTTCCGGTAAAGAATAGCTCACGTCTCCATTGGCGGGTTGCAGTGATAGAAGAAAGAAAGCAATACCACAAAACATACCTGTCATTAAACATCCTTTGTGTCCCATTGTCACACTAAACGACAACATGTATAATGTATGGTTGCTCTTACGTGTATAAAATCATAAAAAAATGCTACTTAATTTTAACTAAATGTGAAAATGTACAGAGATCAAATCTAAAGCCGAGAAAAAATATGAAATGGTCTATCCTTATGGGTTTCTGCAGCGCAAGTGACAAATGCTGAGCTTTGTACGTCTGAACATCAAGTGGGTGGAGAGGAAAGAGCCCTCCTCGCTCAGCTAGTGAACAGCGACACTGTGAGCACTCTTTAAATATAACATGCATTCATTCACAAAACATGACCATGTTTTATATGTTTTATGATACATAGAACACTAGGCTACGTTATCAGGCAATTACTTGAAATTGAGAAATACAAATATAAGCACCAAGATAGACCGAATGCGTAACGAACAACTCACTGGAGACAAGGCAAACGAGCCATTTCAGAACCACGGACAGCGACACGGGGCTGTTTACGGAAACCTCACTGCCGTTAGATACGTTTATAAAGACAATTCCTGGGTTTAAATTTACACACGCAGACCAACAGGCCACAAAAAATACCAAATTATAAGCATGTCTGACCTACAGCCAGCATTCCAAAATGTGCAAAACCATAAAAATAGCTAATTCTTAAAACGCAACATAACGTAGCCTACCCTTTCCTAACTAAAACATTAAATTAAAATACATTTTGGGATATGACACAATTTTATAAACAGGAACAGACCTAGCTACAGGTCATATCTAACTGTTAAATAAAAAAATTAACAAAAACGACACAAAATGAAATTCTTTCAGCAATAGACAACATTTTAAAAATAAAATAACGAAATTGTTCATGTATTTGAACTGTACAGACCAACCTCTGGTTTGTTGGAACGTTTGTTGGAGATTTCTTTAGAGTCTGTTCCAGGGGCCATGCATTGTCATTGTAAGATCTGACTAGGACATCCCTGGCACTGACCCTAGGCCATCCCTGGCACTGACACTAAGCCATCCCTGGCACTGACACTAGGCCATCCCTGGCACTGACCATAGGCCATCCCTGGCACTAACCCTAGGCCATCCCTGGCACAGAGCTGGATTTCATAGATAAACTCCTCTTCATAATCAATAAAGCCAATAAATCATATTTCTCCCGTTTTATGATGCAAAGAAAATTAAAAATCTGATACATGGTCAAAGTTATATGTAACTTCGCCATTGGGTACCTCGTCTAAATCGTGAGAGCTCATATTCGCAGAAAAATTTGCTCTCATCCAGCTCACGTCTCTGTTAGCGGAGTGTAGCGAAAGAAGAAAGAAATCAAATCCGTTGACCAGGCATCTCATTAAGAATTCCTTTTGGCTATTCCTATAAACTGCGCATCATAAATCCACGTATATTTAGATAATTCGAAGCAATGATCATATTCCACATCTTGAGATGTGATTTGGATTTGAATAAAATATATACTAGATTTAAATAGATTGCAGTACAGGACGATTTTCCAACGGTTTCCTGTATCTGTGGCAAACACTGAGCTCCAAAATGGGACAACATTAGCACAACATAGCGTTCAACCTCAGTTGGTGAACAGCGACACTATAAGCAACCTCGGGAAATTACAGATTTCAGCACAAGGGATAGCGATTAATACGCACGCGTGAAGCACAACCTGTTTTCTCTTTAGCCTGTACATAAAACCAAATGTCAAGGGAGAAATGAGAAACGCCGTTTTGCAGCTATACAAATATCCACTACCCATGTAACCAAGGAAGCAGATTTCCGTCGGGTAGGCTTGTACTTAAAGTAATATGTCCCCAAAGATGTGTGATAGCAGTGCACCAAAAACCTAGCTTTCCCAATAAAAAAATATGTGAAGGTCCAACATTAAAGTTGAGGACACAATATTCAAAGGGGAATTACGACACATAAACCTTATCTAAGATGTGTTTAAATTCATATATCGCTTGAAAGCACCGCGAGGGCAGGGTCAGAGGATTGCGTTGCTCTCCCCCACTAAAGTAATATATGTATTACTGTATATACTATATAGCAAATTACATCTCCTGCTCTTTCTATCTAGCAGTCATCATCTGAAATATAAGACAGACCCAGTAGCCAATTTAACTTTCCACTGCAAGTCCACTGTATCTTTTATATGTTTAAAGTTTTACACACCGTAATACAATTGTTAAGAACAGTTTTATTTACAACATATTACCTGTCATTTCTGACAAGTTATTCAGCGTTGTTTACGCAGATTTAAATGGTGCTACGTTTTTATATCCTTTAATTGGCCAATCATGGGGCCTGCACAGGCACGTCGTTATAGCAAGCTTGTAGGACTGGCATTTGATTTCCATCGGTGGACACGTTACTCAATACCAATGTAGAATAGTAACTTCAGCACGAGGAAGGGAAAGCATATTTCAGCATGCATTGCTTACCGAGGCTATATTACTGAGATGCTGGCGAAGGGAATACTTGGAGATTAGGTGGTAAAAGTAGGGTCAGGTGGTAAAAGTGCAGTCCTAAGTGATTTGGTTTTCTCTGATACAGTCGGCAGCTTATTACTTAAAATTGCGTTTTCAAATTGTGAGACATTAATCTTGATTTGCTTCAGTATATTCTACATGACACCATCTACCTTAACCTTTGTCTATTTGTTTTCTATATTTTATACTATTTGTTTTGTATATAATATGTGTAATTCTTATACCTCGGCATAACGTATGCCACTGCGTAGAACACTCGTGCCATAAAATGAGAATTGCATTGGTCATATCTGTAAAATATGTAAAATAACTTAAAATAAATTATTTGAATTTCCTTTTTGGGTGGGGACTATTTTATAGCTTCTCCTCAATATAGCTTTGAAGGAAGCTTACACAAGCATACAGTTAATGTCGGTTCTCTTTACACTACCAAAGGAAAAGGACCGGGCCCACATTACAGAAGGTTACTGGTATCTAGCCACATGTATGTAGTGGTAGTACATGTCCACTGTCCTGAATAGGAAGCTTCTTAACCGAGCCAAAAGATTAAAAACATTTCCACTGTTCGTGGCAAGAAGCATGGCCGAAATCAATAGAATTCACTTACTTTGCTGCCACCTTTGTCCCGTTAAACTGCCGTGGGTAATTAGTAAGTACATCATTCAATCCATATTTGAAATGTTTCACCAGGCAGGAAAATCCCAGTAACATCCATCTAACACTATTTTTCCAATCCTTTGTACATTAGCCTACTCATAATGTAAGATCACATCCATAAATATATCTTTCAAATCCTGACGAAGGCCCATTGTCTTGCTTAATGTAAAAAATGCTAGCTAGCAGTATCCAGTCTACCATGGGATGTTTTTAAAAAACACGCTTCATTGAGAAAAGGGACTACAACAAAGCAGAAAGAGATGGCTTGTTTAGTTGCTGTCTCTTAGAAAGAGAAAACATTCTCGGTGGGAAGCACACTATAGAAATAAAAATTATGTTTCGCTAAAACATTCATTTATAAATTGTAATTTGTTGTGGAAAGCACTTGTAACCATTCTTTGATTGGAACAGTTCCGTCTATGTAGGTATGTGTAGTGTTTCTCCAGCAGATAGCGCCTTTCACTCACAGCGCGAAACAGCGAGACAATGCGTAATGGGAAAAATACATAAACGAAACACCAACAAGATGTCATGTTCTTGGTATGAATAAAGTATATCTCAATCAGACTCGTTGATAAACCTTGTTACGTTCTCTGTTTGTGTTATAATGAAATGTTTTTTGCCCTGGTAGACAACCGCCCGTTGCATCGTGGGACGTGTAGTCTGGGCATTTTCCAAGGCAGGGAAGGGGTTACAGGCAAATTGTCATCACATCTGACACTTGGAAGAAGCTTACTGTAGCTGAGTACCCTCACCTAAAATGTTCTACTGATTCAGCTCCTGTTCCTCTTATTGAATATTACCTTAACATTTCTGAAAAGCTGCTGCTCCTAAAATATAAACAAATACAGACTATGAAAACATATGTACACGCACATATCTCCATCCAAGTCATGCACTGCTCACACATGTAGCCAAAACAATTGAGGTCTGCAGAAGAACACTGAGAAATCATGCTGTGACTGGAATAGAGAATAATACATTAATCGTTTGTGACAGATAGGGAGATGGACAGAAGGAGAGCGAAAAATAGAACAGAGGACAGAGCGAAATTAAACATGGTCAAATTTGATCAACTTCAGCCGTGCAGTCTCTGGGCTCCTTGTTAGACCAGTCCCTCAGCCACTGTGGCCAGGATAGCATCAGCAGCCATTTTGTTAGTCTAGCCAGCCACATTATTAAGACCTCCCCGGTGCCTTGTTCAGTGCCTTGCTCTTCTGATTGTCCAGTTACAGCCTTGCTCCCGGCACACAGCCTCAAGTGGGAAATAGGAGACACACAAACATGCACACACACTCATCTATTTCTTCCCCTCAAACACATATGTACACGCACACACACACACACACACACACACACAAACACCCAAATCAGATGCCCTCTGTGGCGTGAATGCGGCAGTGACAGTTGGCTGGATGTAGCGCTGGGCGGTGTTGTGTAGCCTGCTTGAAGCGGAGTGGGCAGCGTGGGGACATATTGTATCTGGCATGTCCTCTAAGGCAGGTGTGAATGCCCGCTCTGTGAGCCAGCCACCAAACCATGCTATCTGCTGGGGGAATCCTGCAAGTGTTCAATGTGAGGAACGACAAATATCTTGTCCACGGCTCTCAGATACGCAACGGTGTCTGTATTAAGACAAACATCACGGGCTGTGTCCTTCATCTAAGTGTCCCAAATGCACACTGTGTATATTGGCTGCGATCCACTCTCTGACTGTTTTCACCCGTCTGTCCTCGCCTGCTCCCTCACCCCAGACCCAATGTGAGTTTCAGCAAGTCACTTCATTTCCCACCTTCCTGGTCTTCCTCTCATTCACTATCAGTCTCCTCACAGTCTCTTAGGCAGTCTGCATTGTACTCCGCTGAGGTCTGTGGCGGTCTGTGGAGGTCTGTGGCGGCTCCTGCTGCTGCACAGGAGATTCATCAGAGGCGTTAATCTCCCCGTCTGCGTTGACGCTCTGGTCAATTCTCCGACGCAGCCTGCTTGCCTCTCTCGGCAGGGGGACGTTTATGCTGAGTCACTGTGGCTGGACAGTTGTCTGACTGCACACGACAACCCCCCACCACCGCAGAGCCTGACACCCCCAAACTCCCTACCGGAAGAACATTACACCCCCAACCGCTCACAACTCATACCACGGCCCCACTGCAGTGAGCTGTTGCTGCGATTTATTTTTGTGTGCTCAATTCAACTGCTTTCTGCAGAGCTTCACGCCAACACTCTTTCTCTTCGCCATCAAACCTCCTCCCATCTTTAGAGATTGTTTAGTATATTTTGCCGTTTAGATAACAGTCATTGAAGGACTCCTATTGTACAAGTTATTGTAGCACATATTGGCTCTTACTTATTACCCGTGGATGACAGATGACTAGATCATGTCAGCATAGATGAGAGCAGACAGCCCTGATAGAGACCCAGCCTATTGCTAGCAGTGCCCAGGGTCTGTTTGTTGTTTGTTCTGCCACATTGCATATTCATATTTATTAACTGAAGCCATTATTCTACAGACCAAATGCTTCTGGCTACCCCCCCCCCCTCCCAAATGTAGTGTTGTTTGTTTGTTTACATTACTGAGTAGAAATTAAACAGAAATCAGGAAATACAAAGGGTAGGACGCCTTGTGAATGCTCTGGGGAGAGGTAAGATGCGTTCCCACGCAACCAGACCAGGACGTCTGTTTGTTTGTTCGTGTGCCTGGTACACCGGGTGTGGCCGTTCAGTGCAGCTGCAGTTTGTCTTGACAGTGAACCAGTGCTGTGAATGAGACTCAATGGAGACATTTCATGTAACTGACGTTGACACAAGCGGAAAATGAAATGTTAGTATTTGTATTTGTGTTAGATCTCTGTCTTTTGAAATTATGACACCGGGGTGTATCAGAACGGACCCCCTCCAGTCCTGTTGTTCTGCTCTCCCACCGATTCCACCCTCCACCTCTGCGCTTCAAGTTTATCAGGAGGTTGTTGCCATGGAGACCTGTACCCAACTGGTGGTAACCATAGAAACCTGGAGAGAGGGGGTGGGATCGGGGGGGTTGGCTGGCAGAATTACCATGTGAACCCTTGAACTCTCTCTACTGTCTTCTTCCTGCAGCTGTTCTCACCAAAATGCTGAGAGAAAAAGATTGAGTGAAACTGTGAGTGGGAACCAGAGATAAGCATCAAAAAGCTCTAAAACCCAAATGAGAGGCAGTAGATGAAAGACACATAAGAAAAGATACAAGAGCTCTCTGATCATTGAAAGAATCCTACTAAACAAACAATCATTTATCGTGTAGCATCAATGTGCTGAAGCACTTAAGTGCTCCACAATCCCAACCACATAGTTAACACACTGGAAATCAGGACTTCTTGTCAATGGTTCACAGTCTGATGGGACTGTTCCTATTCAAAATGAGCTTGTAGGATTGTGTTGAAGGGGCAGCCAGTAAATGATTTTGAGATCCATACAGTTTAAATGGATTTGTCTTCAGATGTCTTCAGACATTAGGGTACAATGTTTTCATGTAAAAATGTATATAAAGCCTAATAATCAAATTAAGTCCTACTACAATACAGGATAAAAAAACTATATTTAAAGGGCACTTTTAAGGCACATGAATAGGACACTTTTAAAACATGCATTTGCCTAATTCAAGGGATTTTTTATATGTTTATCATTATAGTACAGTATTGCTCCTTTGTCCTTTGTTTGTCATTTCATTTACACCCTTCCATTGTGTGGCCCAAATGATCACTGAGCAAATTAACTGACTGGAATGCACTTGTACTAAACTGTGTGGCTGTTTCCTGTAGCTCTCTGTAATGTCTACACTTACCGTATGTTGCTCTGGATAAGAGCGCCTAAATGACTAAAACGTAATGCAAATGTATATTATGAAAATGTTTAGCCTCCATAGTCATTGAACAATGAATTAAGGTTTGATTCAAACGGGGCTGTTGATCAGGACCAGCTGTGAGCATGACTGCAGCAGGAAAGTGATAAGCCCTGGGTGTCATTGTGGAGGTGGCAGGGAGAGAGACACTGGGAAGTACATCATACCTCTATAATCATCAGGCTGATGGGGTCAATGCCTTCTCTCGCTCGGTCTCTCTTCCCCTTTGATTTATAGGGGAACACTCTTTCTCCCTCCCTCTCCCTAGTAGCAAGGTCTCAATGTCACTAATTGCACATTCGCTGTTTGTACAGACAGGGGGAGAACGTCAGTCTCGTTTTTATGAAAGAAAACTTTATTTAGTGATTTATAAACAAAACACATTACCACTGTATCCATTTAGGTAAAAATAAAAAACAGAAATAAATGAAATGTTACTACTTCACCATCACAGTAGATGAGCAGGTGTACAAAAAAGGTTTTACAACAGATCTGTACTGACCGGTGGGACAGAACAGCACCACCATTGGTCACCACCATACACTGATAAAGAATGACAGCGTGAACGCTCACTAAATACAAGCATACAACACATATACCATTTTTTACATTGGAATAATTTTTTTTTTCATACTTTTTCCTTTTTTTTCTGTTGAAAGGGGGGTGATAGGGAGGAAAAAAGCTCATTGCAGGGTCATACATTTCAGTTACAATATTACACTGCTAGTTAGATCATAATGTCAAAGCCAGACACAAATATTTTTTTTAATCCATTTTCTATTCTTTACTTGTTCTCGAAAACAAAAATAATACTTTGATCAAACAAAATCGAACAGAGTTGCGTTCAAGGGCATCACACTTTAGCATTTACAAATATCTAAGAGGATTAGTTAACGTCGTACAACACCACTGTCTTGTGGAGTGCGGAGGTGTAATATGTAGAAGATGTTTGGCAGAGACGGTACATACAAATATCTCCTGTGCGAGTCATGAAGTAAAATGATAATAGAAAATAATAAAATCATAGCCATCTATTTCTATATATATATTTCTCTATATAATATGTGTTTCCTTTGAAAATTACATGCAGCAGCCTCTTTTGTGGAGTGACGTCATACTGAGCCGCAAAACATGAGGGGCGTGGCAACAACTTACAGGCAGAGGAAAGGGGGGACCAATCGAAGCAGGGCCGAAGCATGTCTCCGCCCCTTAATAAAACCTCCCGAAGAGAGGATTGGTGGGATAGAGCTGTGGGGTAGGAATCTTAAAATTCCCTTACTTATTCATTTAAAGTTGTATAATTCGGCTTACATTGCATTTATTAATGCAGAGGTTATACATAAATAGCAAATCTAACTCTACATTTATCGTGTGCATAAAAGCCAATGAGTGGCCAAATGTTTGGATTCCCCAATCATAATACATTTTTTAATAACACATGTTTACCTGGGAACCCGGAGGACAGGGCTAGCCCTTGATACCCTGTTCAGGCCTCCACCCCATTCCCTGTCTCCAACCCACCTCCTCCCCTCTTACCAAGGACCACAGACAGGAATGGACAGCGTAGTATTAACAAGTTAAAAGCACTGAACCGTTTTGCACTCAGAGACATCTGACATTAGCGCACAGAATAATACACTCCTGGCCCCCGACTGGGTTCCTCAGGCCTCATTCACATTACTCCATGCTGTCTCCAGCACACCACAATGTTCAGTGTAGGCCTTCCCAGTTCACCACGAGCGAACGCAGAGTCCACGGAGAGACGGAGGACATGGCGAGCGGTGTGGACAAGCAGAAGCACTGACTGCAGGTCAGTTAAAGCTAACAAAAACAACAGAGTAGGAAATGGTGGCTCTTCTCCAAGAACAAATAAAAAGAGAAAAACTTCACAAATTTCATCATCATCATTATCATCACGTGAAGAAGCAGTCTGTGGTTAGGGAAAGGGTGGAGTTCAGGGTGGGTGTTGGGGTGCTTGGAGCGGAGGATGGTGGAGGTCAGGTAAGGGATGGTTGCTACCAAACATTCGGAGCAGAAAGCGTAAGGCTTCTGCTAGGTGGCAGGGAAGAGGATAGGGACGCTCCTGTTACTCTGCAAGACTCCAGGTCCAAACCTCTCCATATCAGGCCTAACTGGTCTCGTCCGTCGTTTGTTTATCACGAACATCGGAAGTGTTTGCCCTTCCTCGCATTCATCATATCTCTCTGTTGGCGTTTAGCTGTTGAGAGAGAAGGAATGTCTTTGCCCCGGAAGAGCGAACCAACCAGGAGTAACCGCCGGATACTTCCGTGTCGACCCTGAGAGAGTAGAACTACTGTGTACTGCTTTGGTGACTGGGCTGCTGGGGAAGAGCTTGCATTCTGTACAGCTAGTGTGGCGTGTTCGTTACAATGTTGTGTTGTTGGCTGTTACGCACCTCTCTCCAGGTGTCAGGTGTTCTCAGTGTCCAGGTTGTTACTGCGTGTGTCTGTGTGTGTGTGTGTCATTGACAGACATGTTTTCCTTGCTGTCCCGGGAACACTGATAGACAGAGAACATGTCAGGAAGCAGCAGCAGGGTCCAGTTAGCCTTTAGCCTCAGCTTCAGTCACTCTCTCCGGTGCTATTTACAAGTGTGAGTGTCCAGTTAGCGTTTAGCCCCAGCTTCAGTCACTCTCTCCGGTGCTATTTACAAGTGTGAGTGTCCAGCTCTTCATCACAAACATTAAACTGTGTGTCATCGTTCGTTTACTTTCTATTGGTTCGTCTTGACGTTTCCTGTTTTTTTTTTTGCTCTTTTTACAAGGCTGGCACAGAGCTGTGTTCTTCTTTTCATCGGATGTTTGTTTCCTCTTAAAGAGACGCAAGTTCACAACGTGGTGGGAGGGGATGTGTAAGACAGAGCTGCCAATGTGTCCATGGGTAAAAAGCAGAGGGTTGTGGGGACAGTACCTCTAATCCCCTGGCTGAGAAGGTCTCGTTTGGCTCAGGGTTTACAGGCCACTCATGGAATACATTTGTTTTCCGACCAAGGTGTGATTAATCAATTACCTCAGGAAGGGGTTTGGCGGTGACAGCAATCTTGGTGAGGACAAAGTTTTGTTTCCCAATGGACTCGGTTGGTATCTCTGTTTTAACAACTCCCTCCGGTCCTCTTCCTCCTCCTCCTGCTCCTCCTCCTCTACTCATCGTCATCCTTCCCTTTATCCTTCTTGTCCTTCTTCTCCTTCTTCTTCTTCTTCTTCTTCTTGGCCTCCTCCTTCTTCCCGAAGGTGATGAAGTCGCTCTTGTCGTCCTCCCCTCCCTGCTGGCGGATGGATATGATGGCGGGAGATCCGGGGATGATGAAGGCTTCTGGAGGCACCTCCCCGGGCTTCAGGTGCTGAGGGGGCGCTCCGGGGCCGCCGGCTCCGTAACGGAAGTGCCAGCTGTTACTGTCCACTCCGGCTCCCATGGGAGGCGACACCTCTCCACCCTCAGCGTCTGAAGACAAAAGAAGAAGGGGCGTGAATGGTGCTCCACAATCCCCTGTCGTCATCACCAACATGCTGCTAGACCGGCTAATGTCAAATGACACAATATAGACACTGTAACATGTGTTATCGTCAGGGGACCTGTGGTCGTCGTAGTCATAGTTATGGCCTCCATTAGTGTTGCACGGTAACACACAGCCGCGTGGTGCTGAAACCGACCACCACGGGAGTTCTCTGATCACCCTGACCTCCATGCAAAGTCACTAATCTGTCACTAATCCACAGAAACAGCCCTGACCACTATCTTAAGGAGGCGGTGACTCAAAATGCAGGCCTTCAAACGTTTCATTGATAAACTGCCGTAAAGAATCAAAGCATCTGTCCCGCCTCTCCTAGCCAAATCTAATGTCCCCGGTCGGTGCTGTGTGATTAGACATGAAGCACGCCATCATGCAGAGAGAGGCCGGGGAAGGTCAGGGAATAAAGACGGCATTTGAAGGAGAGTAAACTGTTTCCACACTGAGCGAGGATTCTGGGAGATGACTATACTTCAACTTTAATCACTGAGGACTCTGGAAGGGCAACACTGATACAGGATTGGTTTAAAAAGGCTACACTGAATTGGGATTGGTTTAAAAGGGCTACACTGATGGAGGATTGGTTTAAAAGAGCTACACTGAAAGGAGATTGGTTTAAAAGGGCTACACCGATCGATGATTGGTTTGAAAATGCTACACTGAAAGATGATTGGTTAAAAAGGGCTAAACTGATAGAGGATCGGTTTAAAAGCACTACACTGATAGAAGATTGGTTTAAAAAAGCTACACCGATAGAGGATTGTTTAAAGCTACACTGAGAGAGGATTGTTTAAAGCTACACCGATAGAGGATTGTTTAAAGCTACACCGATAGAGGATTGTTTAAAGGTACACTGATAGAAGATTGGTTTAAAAGGGCTACAGACTGAAGACACTCAGTAAAACAATGTGTGCGTGTGCAGGATGTGTCAGTGGTCTCATCAACAGTGAACCAAACCATGTCCAGTGCTCAGCATTGGAAATGCTCTACGGTTAGTTAGAAGAGCCTGGGCACAGTGCTTTTAGACAGGCAGGTGTGAAACAGCCTCTCTGTTCTGTCACCTCAGTCTCAGACACAGTGTGACTCACTGCAGCACAGCGGCTCTTGGCTGAGCTGTTAGCTCTCCCCTGCCCACCCGACCTAATCAGTCTGCCCAGTAAAGAGAGATGGCTCCTCTGCACACATAAATAATACCATTAAAGGTGCGGGGGTGATCACACAAATAACTCCTTATTAAAGGGGATGGAATGACAGACATTCACTGTGACTCTGCTTAATTCAAAGTGCGTGTGGGTTTTGGGCCCCAGGATGCTTTGCAACACAGCTCCCCATCCGACTTGTCAACCCAGGGATCCAGAGAAGATGGTTCTAAATATGGCGTTGTTGTGTTCTCTCAGTCCCTTACGCACCCAAAACCACCCATCTTCCACCTTGTAAAAACACTTGATGTCACTTTGCCTGGTTCGTCACTATGACCTATGATCTACTTGTCATTCCTCACCATATTCCTCCTCTTACTTCTCCCTCCCTTTATGACTTCCGTCCAACAGAGGCAGGAACCAAACTGAGTTAATCCATGCAGAAGGAACAGTGTCCGGAAGAGGGAGGGCTGGCCTCATAACACCCAGGGTATGAAAGGGCCAGGGCACTATGGGACAGTTAGTCTGTCATTTCCAGACCACTCAGCTCACGGAAAGTCGAAGAACTTTCAGCTCACATTCACATCAACCTTTTTCTTGACAATTGGATTAAAGGCTGTCTAAATACCTTGTATACAGGCAGGGTGTACAGACGGATGGAAGAACCAGGTTTTAAGGACAAAAAAACACTTGATTTAAAGGAAGGCCATCCTTTGGGACAGGGCAGCAGTTCAGGGAGTCACTAGTGATCAGGCAGTATATGGCACAGAGCTGGTGGGGATTGAAGAGGAGACTTTCTAACACAGCATCAAAAGAACAAGAACACAAACACAGATCCACGTGCCTCAACTGCAACCAAGCAGATCTCAGGATTAACAGAACAGAACTAGAACAGTTATTTGCTATTCTAACAATGCACCTCTTTTTGCCCTTTCCTCACTTTGTCCTGGAATTCAAAGGGGACCAAAATAGTTCATTTTAGCCCAAAGCATTTCTGAGTACTATCAACAATAGTAAACGGAATCAACAAAAACACATTCGGGCAACGGATGACCATTAAAATGATTAAAAACATGGAATATGATGGTGTTTGTGAAATGGTCTAACTACCATTCACTCTTTCCCCTAACCCTGACTCCCTACCAGCTACTGGTTTCATCTCTTCCCCCGTTTCTCCCCTCCCTTTTTCAATCTCACCTCCCCACCTCTTTGCAACAGCAAAGCCACATTTCTTTTGCTCATTCCTGTCAGGTCCCAGGCCTCTGCTGGAGCTGTTCATAGTGATGGATGGGGAGTAAATCCCGGCAGGGTTGCAGAAAGAGTGTGATGTTCCCTGCAATGCAAACAGTCCTGAACTCCAATATGGAGTCAAATACTGCAGTAAGCTTTTCTGACTGATGAAACATTGTCTGATTCACCTCTATCATTCACCATTCTGACGAGATGGCCTCCAATTCACCCCCACTGTTCACCATTCTGACGAGATAGCGTCCAATTCACCCCCACTGTTCACCATTCTGACGAGATAGCGTCCAATTCACCCCCACTGTTCACCATTCTGACGAGATAGCGTCCAATTCAGCCCCACTGTTCACCATTCTGTCCAATTCACCCACACTGTCCATTTCTAACTTATTGTTAATGGAATGGAATGTTGTAACCATATGGAGGCAACTAATGTATGCTTAAACCAACCCAACGTTTCTGGTGTGAACATTGTTGAACAGTGAAAAAACTTTGGTAAAATGATGAAGAACTGGGTTGGTGGCATTAATATAGAGCAAACTCACACTCCCAGTATTCATTTGGCCTTGTCTATGGGAAGGCATACACCTCAGACTAGCCAGGCCCATAGACACTAACTCTGGGTTCTACATTTCACTTCCTATTCAAGCCATGAGTGCTATCTGGCTAGAAGTGGCTGTGACATCAGAGCGGTGAGATGTGCAAAGAGACAGACATTGGATGAGGACAACAGTCGCTTCGTCTCCATCTCTGGCCTTTTATTTTTTGCTCTCTCTCATTCCTCTTTCCTTCTTTCTTTCTTTTTCTGCTTTCTCCATTACGCTCACCCAGACTCGAAAGCAGTGAGAGTTGGACGACTTTGCCTTGAGACAACCCTCTCTCCATCTGTATCAACTTCAACTAAATGCCCTTATCTGACTCCCAGCCAACAACGGGATCCAATTCTGCTCTTTATCCGGAGAAAAAGATAAAAGAGAAAGAACAGGAAAACTCCAAGACAGCCATCCTAGGAAGTGGTATGGTATTCACCACTTTATTCATTTGTTTTGTTGAATGGGGCAGGCAGATGATGAGCCACCCATGCTCCGGATATAGACATGAAGTCACAAACAACGAGGACCCTGAGAGAGGGATGAGTCACTATAAGAGAGGGCAGACAAATACAACAGGACTAGATACAGCAAGACAGGGTCAACAACATTACGGCTGGCTCCAATGACCTTATGATGGTCTCTGACATATCATGACCAATCAAAAAGCTTCCTGACTGGGTCTGACTGCATGTCAAATCTTGTCCCAAATAAATCCAACTGTCCACCTCCCCTCTATTCAGTCCGAAGCCATTAGAAATGCTACACTATTGCCTTTATCTTTCTATCCACTTCCATTATTTTGTGAATACCCACCTAGCCCCTCCTCTGTGACTCAGATATTATACTGAAACTGAGACAGCGCTGAAAAGAGATAGCTGAAAAAGAGGCAAAACTTAAACAAAGATGAAACGGAGAGAGGGCTGAAACAAAGAAATGGCTGAAATGGAGACTGGGCTGAAACAGAGTTATGGCTGAAATGGAGACAAAGCTGAAACGGAGCTGATACTGAGACATAGCTGAAGCTGAAACAGAGCTGAAAATGAGTCAGAGATTAAACAGACACAGAGATGAAACTGAGACCGAGATGAAACAGAGACAGCTCTGAAATGGAGAAAAATATGAAACAAAGACAGAACTGAAATAGAGTCTGTCATTTTCACTGATTCTTTTCCCTCCCTTCCAGCATATTTTCCTCGCCTTCTCCCTATCTAACCTTCTTTAACATTCTTCCTCCAGTTCCCCTCACTACCATCACTCCATCCCTCTTCCCCAATTAGGATGACAAGAAAGGCCTAAGCCTCGCCCAGCACAGAAACACACAGCAACTATCTGATTTGTCGATGGCTGTTGCAGTGCAAAAAAATCTCTCTCCCCTCCCTCCTTCTCCTGCTGTCTCCCTCTTTCCCCTGCTCCCTCCCTCGTCCCCTGCTCCCTCCCTCCTTCCCCTGCTCCCACATCCCCTACTCCCTCCTTCCCCTGCTCCTTCCTTCCCCTGCTCCCTCACTCCCTCTTCATGACTGTAATTTCTTCTGACCTTTCGTCTAATCTAGTGTGAAGCCTGGTCCAGCAAACACTGGTTCCTTCCAGTTATTGATGGAGTGTTAATAGGGCCTATCGCTATTACAGAAAGATTACTGGGATTGGAAATGAAATAGACTGTCCATCAGTATTCACTAAGACGCACATAAGTGAAGGAAACTGTTTGTTTTTTATTGAGACAACCACACAGCATAACATGCAGACAAGACAGACCGCAACGAATGTGCAAGAGCGGGAAAATAAATGTATACAGAAATTCTATTTAATCTAAGCTGCCCTTAAGTGGCATGTAACACCCTTCCGCTGTCAAAGTTTCTCTCTCTATGTCAAAGTATATGTCGGAGTATTTCTCTCTATGTCAGAGTATCAATTTAGAGTATCTCTCTATATTAGACTTTCTCTATGTCAAAGTATCTGTTGGAGTATCTCTCTCTATGTCAGATTATCTCTGTCTATGTCTGAGTATCTATCAGTGTCTCTCAGAGAATCTCTCTTTATGTCCAAGTATCTATCGCAGTATCTCTCTATATCAGACTTTTTCTCTCTATGTCAGAGTATCTGTCAGAGTATCTCTCTCTATCAGACTTTCTCTCTTTATGACAGAGTATCTATTAGAGTATCTCTCTATATCAGACTTTTTCTCTAGGTCAGAGTATCTATCAGAGCATCTCTCTATATTAGACTTTCTCTCTCTAGGTCAGAGTATCTATCTCCTTGTGTCAGAGTATCTCTATCGGATCAGAATATCGGTTTTAGAGTACCACGGTGTCACATTCTCGAATTCTGTATCAAAGTAACTTATACATGTACGTGATACAAATACACAGTTGCACACAATGTTTCCATACAGCCGTACACTCCACTATTGTAACTGTTCTCCTGTCCTTCTGTCTGTCTATCCTTGTGAGTCTCCCTCTCATCTCCTGCCTAGGAGGATTTCTCCCAGGAGGTCCATGTTGCCAGGTTTACTTTATTCATCCCCTCCTCTCACCCCTTATCCATCGGTCGCTTGGGCAGAATTGCAGTGGAGCGCAGTGAAGCGCAGTGCAGAGTTACATAACAGGAGGAGGAAAGAGAGGATGAAGAGATAGAGGAAGATGAGAGGAAGTGTAAAGGAGCTGGTACGAAAGGCAGAGGAGCGGCTAGAAAGAAATCCTGAAAGTGCAGATTTTTTTTTAGCCACTGCAGTGCTGGAGCATACGGGCTTGTTATCGGTGTAATCACTGCGAGCCGGGACCACGCCCTTCTCTATGAAAACACCTGCGCACTGCGAGCCTGTGTGTTGGTTAGAGCGACTGCATGTGTTTGTTTCACTCTGCGTGTGAGTGTGTGTGTGTGTGCTTGCGTGTACACACACTTTGAAGTGTGAGGCCCAGATGGATCATGTGACAGATGGTGGAGACAAGATCTCCCAAGAGACACTGTTAAAAACCCTCTCAAAGAGAAGCCACTTCCAAGTATGGATATGTGCCTGTACGTGTTTGCGTGTTTACGTACACGTGCATGTGTGTGTGTGTATGAGTTTGGGTGTGTTCATATAAATGAGAGCAATGCTTCTAATGAGGATGATATAGTCATTAATAGTGACATGACTAAATACCAGACTATAAGGAACAAATGTAATCTCAGTAGAACTGAGGGGTGAAAAATGGGGTATTTGCACGTACATTTGAAACACAATAAAATGAAGCAGAACGGAAATAGAAAAGGAAGACAGGGATAGAAGTGTAAGGAAACAGGATGAACATGTAGGTAAGAAAAGAGGTTTGGAGAGTATATAGGAACAGCTTGGTCCTCCCATCCTGAGTTGCGCCAAGCCCCAGGCAGGTTCCAGATAGTTCCATCCTGCAGAACATAACATTCACCACAGAGCCTCTGTCTGAGCAGCTAGAATCCTCGTTATCAACCTTTAACCTAACCCAAAACTCTCCCCCAGTTTGTTCCCCCCGCATTTACCCCCCATCTAACCCATCACTCGCCCCCAATCGAATCAAGCCATCTCCCCTAATCTAACCCATCACTCTCCCCCAATCTAACCCATCACTCTACCCCAATCTAACCCAGCATTCACCCCCAATCTAATCAACCACTCTCCCCCAATCTAACCCAGCATTCACCCCCAATCTAATAAAGCACTCTCCCCAATCTAACCCATCACTCTACCCCAATCTAACCCAGCATTCACCCCCAATCTAAACAACCACTCTCCCCCAATCTAACCCAGCATTCACCCCCAATCTAATCAAGTCCTCTCCCAAATCTAACCCATCACCCGTTCCCTCACCCCCTTACTCCTTCTCCTCCTCTCTCTTGCTCTCCACCCATATCCTTGGATCTCCGTTTAGTCTTGAACCGGTGCAAGCTGCCGTTGATTCTAGTTCTCCCTCCTAAAGTGGTCCAGTGTGTGTGTGGGGTGTGTGTGTTTGTATGTATGAGTATGTGTCTGCATATGTGCGTGTGTGTTCATGTGCGTGGTGTGTGTGTCATCACATACAGCAGTGACACAAAAAAGGATGATGGAGAGACCTGCACTAACCCTGCCTCTACCTCTGCACCCTGCCTCTGCCTCTGCACTAACCCTGCCTCTACCTCTGCAGTACAGCAGATCCCTGTGTATGTAGGTCAGTCTTTCTCACTCCTTCTCCCATCCTCCCTCACACTCCCTCTCACCCATCACGCCCTCTCTCGCCCCCTCACTAGCCAACTCTCTCCCTCCCCCTCACTCCCCCCGCCTTCATTTTTAATGTAATTGTTAATCTACTAACCATTGACCACATGACAATTAATTCCTGTGACAATACAATTGTGGAATATCAGCCAAGGATGAGGACCTGTCATACATAGGTTGCCTAACAATGTCACATACTCTGAACAGTTAGATTGCTATAGCAACGATCACACTAATATTGTTGACTAGTACTCGAAAAGTCATTGACCTGCCAGAGGTATCCCATTCTCAAAGCCAGTTCCATTCTATTCATTCATTGCAACCCTCTAATCAGGTTTGTATTGAGTCCTGGGACAGCAGGTGGGAGCAATGAATCATGAGGTAGAACAGATACCCACCAGGCTCCGGACCTCGTAGCGCAAGAGTTGAATGCTCCTGACATTGCTGTAACAAAAGTGAGCCGGAGATCTATTCCACTGGTTGAAGCTGACATTGTTACAATGCTAATGACTTGAGATTAGTACGTAACCATTATGCCTAACAGTTGTAGCTACAACGTTTTTCAGCAGATCTGTGGTCGGCATTGAACAGTTGTAGCTCAAAACGTTTCTCAGCTGATATGTTTTCATCCCCCAACGTTTCACTATTCGCCAACTCCCAATTTGTCTCTGTTCACTGGCAAGACTTTAACCTCCACCCACACATGTCCTGTCTCTCCATCTCTCTCCTACACCCTCATTATACTATATGTTTTTCCTTCTCCCCCCATGTCTTTGCATTTTTCTCCACCTCTGTCTGTCTCTAGATCTCGTACTCTATTTATTTCTATTTCTTATCCTCTCCTCTTGTCTTCACCCCTCTTTATTTCTCATTCTGTACCGATCTCCCCTTCTGTTTCTCTCTATCTCTCCATCTCTCCTTCTCTCTCGACACTTGTTCAGGGCTATGAATGGTTGCCGTGGAAACTGCATCCTCCAGTGAAGCGGTAGGACTTGGGCGTCACGGCGACAGTGCTGATGCTGATGGAGAATAATGCTGCAAGCTCTCACTCCCCCTCTCTTTCACTCTCTCCCCTAGCAACAGCAGCCTCATACGCCCTCCCTCATTTCACATACCCCTCCCTCCTTTCACTTCACCCTCTCTCACTCATTCTCTTCTTTTTACTCCCTTCCCCTGTCTGCCTGTCTGTCTGTTTTTTGTAACTCATTGTCAAACCCCTCCTGTCACCCTCCCCCTCTCCACTCTCCTACCTACCCGTCTTCCCTCCCTGCCTCCCCACATTCCCCATTGTACTTCACAATGTCCTTTAATTCTCCTCTCTTCCGCTCTCCATTCTGTTCAAGATATGGCTCAGATCCTCAACGGGCCAGTGTGAATCCCAGTGTGAATCCCAGTGTGAATCCCGGTGTGAATCCCAGTGCGTGCCCCTACTCAGAGACAGAGCAGTAAAACGGAGGGAGGAAAAACCGTGTGCCAAGGGAGAGTTGAAGAGCATTGAGAAGGGGACCTGATTTCATTAATGTGCGTTGGTTAATCTGGGCGTAGGCTGTGCTCCATCTGTCACACCAGGAGCTGCACAACAAGCAGGGAGCCAGCACACGCGTACACCCATTCACACGTCCCTATACACACACACTCACCCAAACACACAACCGTGCACCAAAACCAACCCGGCCAAAACACAGGGGGAAGAAACAGGGGCGTCGTCTGCTGCTGTGGCTCATCACACATCCAAAAGGCAAAGACAGACCGACAACAAACGCTGACCCACCCCGCAGTGACCGGACTCCCAAGACAAACCACTCTGCAGGCCTGCAGTGTCCTGTAGCACTACATCATAGATACTTCTGGACAAAACCAAGAGAGATGCAGACGGCCTGACAGATCAGATGAATCAGTAGAACAGCATGCCATTCATTCAAATCCGTCATCCCCAATACAAATGTCCTCAGATCTAATCATCTTGGCAGTCGACTCCCTGTGCATCGCAAAATGATATTCTTCAACTCCATCAAGCCCACTATTCCAAGCTTCATGCCCGGACAGAACCGTTCAATTCATTCAATCAATTCTCTGCTGACACCCTCCAGGTCTTGTCACCGCCTTTTACAACCCCTTAGTGGACTCCAGCCAACGTTAGCCATTGAACCTGGCAGCTCCATCCAATCACTGTGGTTAAGGCTGCAACTCCTCAGCTTCGACAAGAAATTGATTAAACAGTGGGTTTGGGGGGGGGGGGGGGGGGGGGGGGGGGGGGGGGGGGGGGGGGGGGGGGGGGGGGGGGGGGGGGGGTTGTGTGTCTCACGAAAGCGAAGAGTGTGTGTGGGCAGTTAATCAGGCAGCCAAACACCGGCTGTCTGTAAGAGACAGTCAGGTCACCGTTCATTCTTAATTACAACACATCACCTTTCTATCTACTCAGTAATTCCGCTGTGATCTCCAGCTGGTCTCTCTGGCCCTGCGTCCGTCCATCTCTCTGGTACTATTTCTCCATCTCTATCTCTATACACTCCTCAATATATTCCTGTACAACTCTTCTCTTTCCCCTCCATCTTACAAAACACTCACCCACATGCAGAGTTCCTTTCCACCAAAAAGAAATCTGTTCCAAAAGCTACCGAGTCGAATGTTAATGTGGTTTTGACAGTGTTAATGAGTAATGCAGAGAGAGGCCGAGAGCAGAAAGCCATGGACCGCGTTGACAAGAACTGTTACCAAGGTTATAAGATGGTTGAGGAAGAACGTGGTTTTGGCAAAACGGCTAGTTCACAGGTATACTACTAAAAGAGATGTGGGCGAAGGTATAAAGAAAAAGAGTGTAGCTACGGGACAGAGATGAGGACTGAGGCTCAGCTCTCCAAGCCTCTGGGTGGATCTCTCTCTCTACCTCGACATCTAATTATAACTTTCTCTTTCTGTGGATCCCTCTCTTCTTGTTACTAAAGATCAGGAAAGATTTCCTCTGAGCCGATATGGCAGGTGAGTAAGAGTCAGGGCAACGGGATAATCTGGTCGCTTCCTCTATGTTGGTTTAGTTTGTTCTTAGCCTGGTATATCTGATTAGGTTCTTCTGTTGACGGGTGATAAGAGACTTAGATTGTTGTCTCGTGCTGTGGTCTGGTTTGGTCAGGGTCAGACTGGGCCAGTGTTGGGGGGTCATGACTCTTACCTCCGGCAGCACTAGACACGGTCGGCCAGTTCTGGACCAGAACCCCCTGGGCCCCCTGCATCACGGAGGACTCCTCCATGTGCACTGAGCTGGAACACAACACAGGAAATACATCAAAACACAGTCTCACATGTAATAAACTTAGGACACACTAATGTTATAAACTACAGAAGTTGAACACACACTCAAGTTTTAAAATACCTGGAAAAATATAATGCACACCCCAAATGAAAAATTACTGTAGAGAAATAAGACAACAGTTGCATGAACAATATTTTAATAATAGAGAAGGGTTTGGAACAACTAATCGATAAAAACTTCAATTATAAAAATTATTGGAAATGTCACTATCAATTAGCTGGGTCTACGTGAGAGGCAGCAAAAAAAGACATTTTGAAAGATGGCGGAAGCTACACCAGAGCAAAGCCGCATGCAACCAAAACCTTTAAAAGAACTTTAAGGGACCACTTTACGTCTAAAGTAGGTATACACTTTCAGACGGTATACATTGAGAGCTGTACTCCTGTACATTCACCCAACACACCCTTTGACTGTCAGACAAATCACACGCAGGGTGAAGTCAGTAATATGCCCATTCACATGGCAGCAGCAAATAAGCTTCTGTGGACTCAATCCTCTCTGGCTTTACATATTTCCTATAATACAGAGTATGAATAACTAGAGGCATGGCAGAAAATCACAGGGTGTGTGTGTGTGTGTGTGTGTGTGAGGAAACAGTGATGAGATTCTCAGGAGGGGGTCAGCCAATTCCAACTCAGGAAGTCAAACAGGCCCCTGGATTAGGATTAAACAGCAGTCTCCCTACATATTCACACAACTCTCTGGATTAGGGATTACAGATGGGGCTGTAACATTTTCACACCCTGCACCCACTCAAATGCTAACTAAAAGAGCAGCCAGAAAATAGCAGATCCAGACCATTATATAAAACAGACATGCGACACACATCTAACGACACAGCTTCATCTGAACATGAAAATCCTCTATACATACAAAAGAAATGCCTAGGAGGTGAAATTCTATGAGGGCTCACATGTTCCTGTACTTCCTGTAGGATCATATGAATGCGGTGCCTTTTTTAACATTTGTAAAATAACTGAGGATTATAGAGACTTTCTGGGCTTTCTCTTTACTATGTTACAACAAACGAGGATGGAACCAGGTTCACTTATAGTCACACTGGCTGAGCTGCTGTTTCTGTCTGTCTGTGTCCCCCGTGATGTGTGTGTGTGGGTCTGTGTGTGTGTGTGTGGGTGTGCATGAATGCTTTGATAATGATGTACCAGTGAATATGGGTTTCAGGCAGTACTCTCTGTCTCCAAATCCCCCTGCGAGGCTAGTGTTCCATTTTGAATCCATCTCTACACTGCAGCCCCAAGTCACTGCCTGATAAAGTAGGTCTCACAAAGTTTAAAGACTCACTGAGGTCAGGTTGGTGGAACGCATTTGCCCACTTCTCTCCAGCTGCAGTTCTCTCTCTCTCTCTTTCTCTCATGCAGTTAGATGAGCCCAGTGTGGAAATTGACTATTTGAAACCATGCCAGAGTGTTTTCAACTATATTTATTCCCAAAACCCTTAATTGTTTCCAAAATAGAAATAATTTAAATTATTCTTATGATTTTTTCACTTTTTGTCTTTCCTTTTTGTTCTTAATGAAAAGCGGTGGTGGTCAATCCCATCACAGACCATGAGGCCATGACAGCATCATTTTGAATAATTATTAATAATTTAGACTTTCTGCCAATAGTTGTCACTCCATGCTCTACAGTCTTTCACATATTCCAATCTCTTTCTGCAAGAATGGTTTCTTAGCTGCCAAATCTTTAGACAATTTTCTTAGTTGGCCTCACACATTATTATATGCATATGTGTATGTAAGCGTGTGTGTGTGTTTTAGGTATATTTAGAGAAAGAGGAAGAGTGTTGGAGGACAAAAGGCTGCAGTATAGTCACTATTTCAGCTACATATCATCTGTATGTGTGGGTGCACACGTCCAAGGTCAAGCGATCACAGCTCCTCATCCTCTCCTCACCGCTCTTCAATCTGATTCCTTCTCTCTCCCCTTCCCCCAACTTTCTCTCTCTTTCATGTATTCCAATCTCCCCCTCTCTCATTGACCACTCATCTGCCGTCTCTGTTTCATTTGCTATGTTGATGTGAGCGTGTGTGTTTTGTTGCTCCTCCTGTCTTTCAAAGGAGTTGAACCGAGATTTAGTACGGAGGCCATTTTAAGTGCTGTGCAGAGCTAGAGTCATCCAGATTCACTATAATCAATTATTAATGAGGAATACTGGACCAAAAAACAAGCCCTTTCTGCTGTGTCTGCGTTGGTTTTATCGTCTCACTTGGTCCCTCTAAATCCTCCTCCTAAATGGTAGTCAGTTGGTCGGTCTATTATGTCATCCTGTGGGTTGGTTTATCACACTTGTTTCTGTCATAGTAACAATCGTTGCAGTGAATATAAACCCAGATTAGCCTCTGGCTAACAGGGCCTGAGATTAATGTAACACAGATGTAGGGCTGTAGAAAATAACTGGGTCAAAACCATTACAAAAGTGAAACTGGTGTTTAGGGTATATTGAAAATCTGTAGAAATGTTCCAAACAAACTGTAATCTCACTGGACTAGAGTATGACTAGATAAGTCACCAGCTCAGCGTCAGAAGGAGGGCGTGGAGCTGGCAGAGGGTAGGAAGAGCTCCATGGAAAAGTGACCAGAGTGATTTAATGCATTAGAATGATTTGCTCAAGCACATTAACTCTCATTAATCCCTGCAGTAATGATGAGGGAATCTGTGTAACACTAATGACACTCAAATGTTACACTCATATAAATCTCTCTCATAACCACACACATCATCAAATACTAAATGATTAACCAAAACAAAGAGGAAAATAACACAGACTCACACTGATAAACCATATCTCTGTCAGACAGACAGACACTGATGAACCGTGTCCCTGAGCAGACAGACAGACACTGATGAGCCATGTCTCTGATCAGACAGACAAGGCAGAATGACAGACCGACTGTTTACAGGGAGCTGTGAAAGCGCTGTCCATTCTGTCAACTCTCTTGTCCCTCAACACTGTCGCAATGCCGGAGGGACAGACATCTGTGTGTGTGTGTGTGTGTGTGTGGGCGGGATGTCTGTGGGAGTATGTCTGTACGTGAAGGGGCAGTGGCAGATGACCTACTTCTGTTTTTTTTTTTCTGGATGGAGGGACTGGTCCAGTCATCCTCTGCCCAGGAGAAGACGGGGGCACTAGGAGATGGACAGGCCACAGCGCAGCAGGCAGAGTGGTTGGTTTGCCTGACCACCCCAGGCTCGTTAAGGCTAGCTCTGCTCGTTAGACTCCACCCCTCCCTCTCATTAGGTCCCGGTTTGAGTCAGGCCCAGACCAACCCAGAGCGGCAAGTGGCCCAGTAGCTTATGGGTAATGTGATCCCCGGTTGGCACTACGCTTCCCCGAGGCCCCCGCCGGGCCACGTTTCCACCTGACCTCCCTGCCGTCCAATCCCCCTCAGGGGTCACTGACCCTGTGACTTCCCTTGGCTCTCTGTGGGTCTGCTAATGGCCAAGCATGGAGCCACAGGCTGCGCTCGGGGGTTGGCTGAGATCCATATTTGTCTGCAGTTGGAATAGGATTATGTATTTATTTTAAATATTACAGAGTTGGTATCATTGGTAGATGGGGATTGTTTTTTTCTCCTCCTTCTAGCGCCGACTGTGCTAATAGATGTTTAATTGAAGTGTGCTTACTGTTACTGGGTTATGTGGTTGTCCTACTGTGTACTTATTTAAATATAAGTGTTAAATACGGAGTCGCTTATGACTTAAGAAGGAAAAACACGGAATGGAATTCTCATGCGTTTAATACACTTGTTAAAAGACATGTTTGTAATCAAGCCATGTGAGTGGAATTATTTTTAATAGCCTCACACCCTGACTAAATCCATGGATGTTTAGCTTCTGGTGAATAAAATTACTGAAAGGTTGTTTAAAGAAAGTGTGTCATGGGTTACCATTTCCATTTGTCGACCCAGGAAGACTAGTTGAGGCCTCACCATCTAATGTGGATCCATATGTACGAACATGTACCATTCAGACATAACTCGGGTGAGGAACCATCCTTCATCAGGTAGAAATTCTACTTTAATACGGACATTGGAAATGAATTAAAGAAATGGTGGGTGCTGATGGGTGCTGATGGGTGCTGATGGGTGCTTACCTCTGCATGCCAGCTCTAAGTGAGGCTGAGTAACGCCAGTCTGAACTGGGTGCCTTGGGCTGCAGGAGAGACAGAAAAGGGTATTGAGTTTTAAGCACTGCAAGAGATCAGACAGGCAAAATCCAATATCTTCTCATTAATAAGTCATGGTATGAACCACAAGTACGCACCTGCACACACACACACACACACACACACTCATACACACCATAATGGTGACAGCTTGCCTCTGCCTGTGGAGAGAAATGAATGATGAGTAGCTCTGGCGCACCAGGTTCCTCTTCTTCCCTCCTCCTCCTCCCCTCCTCTTACCCTCCTCCTCCCCCTCTTCCTCCCTGTCCTCTGTGAGAGTGGTGACTTTGAGAGATGCTACCGTTTACAAAGTGCCCCAACCAGCCCAGCCGCCTGACTCCGCAACAGAACCTCCGGCCACCCCCACCCTCAAACCATGCAGTTTCCATGGAGACCCAGCAGAATTCTCACGTCTCAGTTTATGTTGATGAACTCCATCAGAGCTGCAGCTGTCCGGCTTCATTCCTCTCTTTTTGTCTCTCCATGTCTCTCTCTCTCTGTCTTCACTCTTCTCTCCATTTCTAGTCCTTACTTCACCCTCACTCTTTCTCTTAATCTAAATGTGGTACTTCTAATTAGTTATGTCATTTGCTAACTATGCGCGGATCAATGCTAGTAACGATATAATTGTTTTCCCTGAAGCTATACTTTTTATACATCTCATTTGTACAAGTTCTCACTGTTTTCTATGTAGCATTCCAATCCCTTTCCTCCACCTTTCTCCTCCTCCATCTCTGTCCTCCATCTCTGTCCTCCATCTTTGTCCTTCTCTCCTCCTCACTGATCAAAGCCTTGACTGTCACTGTCACAGCATGAGCTAGAACAAGTCCGACAGGCCTTCACAGTAACCACATGAAACCCCCTCTCCTACCACATCCTCCTCATCTCCCTCCAGTCAAGGTCACAGGTGGAGGAGAGGGCAGGGGAGGCAATGGGGGGAGACGAAAAAGAAGCAATATCAGTTTCTCCACCTCGGGCCTCTAACCTGGACAGAGAATGCATGTGACATCGCCATTGGAACAGTGCTGTAGGAGTGGTGCATGAAATAAATGGTTATAACCCCTGTCTGCAGGCACATCACATTATAGTGTAGTGACATCACGGGGTGAACTATGAATAACACTCAACATCTGGGGAGCTGGTCACCGACCCATGAGTTCACCTTAAAATGGAGACGGAGAGGTGGATATTTCAGTGGATATTTTAAAGGACACTTGTGCTGGTACTGTAACGTGGAGGTATTGTGAGACCAAACTGCAGGTAGGCATAAACGACAAGGTTTTAATTCACGGAGAAGGACAAGCGGAACAGAGATTGACTCGTTCAAACTACTTCACCAGTGACTTAGCGATACGAAGCACATAGAGCACGTATGTGCTGCCACGAAACATTGAGACAATAACGAACGCAGAGACAAGACACATGAGGGATTATATACAC
>JACXGK010001219.1:27119-75014 GCA_016801125.1 Novumbra hubbsi | reverse complement strand
GGGTTTACATGGATGTCTACATAGATGTCTATATGGATGTCTACATGGAGAGGGTTTACATGGATGTCTACATAGATGTCTATATGGATGTCTACATGGAGAGGGTTTACATGGATGTCTACATAGATGTCTATATGGATGTCTACATGGAGAGGGTTTACATGGATGTCTACATAGATGTCTATATGGATGTCTACATAGAGAAGGCTTACACGGAGGTCTCTTTCCCACTCATTCCTTTTGAATACACCCACAGACTCCCAAAGTTTGTCCTTATTTAGGATTTAGTCACCTCTCTTATTATATATAGGAAAAGGGATATACACTCTTAAAAAACATAACATTTCTGATTTAGTATGTTATATAAATGTGATATTGTGATATAACATCAAAGAGGTGAGACTGTATAGCCTAACATAAAAAGCGGTGAGATTGTAGACTTAACAAAATAGACGTGAGTCTGTAGACCGAACATCAAAAGGGGTGAGACTGTAGACCTAACAAAAAAGACTGTACAATATCGTTATACTGTAGACTGATACTTCTGGCAAAACTACATTGAAGTGACTTAAAAACATGTTTTACCCTGCTTATAGCAGCCATTATTCTCCAACCTGAAATACCCTATTCATATTGTAATTCAGATTTATCGACACAGGATGAAACATGGGGAAACGGTGCTCATTGACAGTTAAAGGCTGAGCACTTAAAGTCACAGCTAGAGTGACAGCTAGTCTAAACAAAAAACTGGGTTTTCCAACACAACTAAGATGAAACCTTGTGTTTTGTGTTCTCCAGTGCCACAACAGGGTTGAATGCTCTCTATTGGGAATTAGCCACTGCTTTGCAGAGCAGCTGCGTAACCGTGATCCGGGACCATGTCCGAGTCATGGCACGCCAACGATACCTGGGCAGAACACTGGGTCGGCACCGCCTAGGTTGGTGGAAGGACAACTCACTATGGCAGGTCAGACTCCCGCAAGCTCATCGGCGGTCCTTAGCTTGGAGGGGCAATCTCTGTCTTGGCATGGGGGTGGGGATGCCGAGTGTGGAAGGAGGCGGAGGAGAGGGTTGGAGTAAATGGGTGGATTTGAGGGTCGTCACTGTCAGCTATGACAAGAGAAGGGTTGTCCAAGTGTGTTATTGTCCAAGTGTGTTACCATGGAGATCAAGGTAATTCACCATCCTTGTGAATTAAACAGTTCTATTCAATATCATACGAATTAGATGCACCTCCCCTGCCTTTCGTAGTCTATTTTCAGAGTATTTTTACCTCTCTATGCCATTTAAGTACTCTCTCTGTCCCTGAAAGCCCTGACATGTCGTTTCCCTGCATCACCATGCCATCCATGTTTTGTTTCCTCCAGGAACATCATGCCCTAATCTCCCCTTTCAATTTCAAGACAAGGAGAGAAGACATCAAAGGTGCCAAAGACACTGGGGGTTCACTGTCACGCCAGGAAAAAGAAAGATTCCGGTTTTGAGCTTAAAGTCGTGAAAATAAATACATTACATTTGCAGTAGACTTTCTTCCACACCGACAACCCTTCTAAAATCACTAGCCAGCTGCCTGGGCAACCGTGCTGGTGTTGTGGTGAATAGTGGAAAGCCTTCAGGAGGAAAGGTACAGGAGCAGGTGGCTCATTTTTCGGAGCCGGCACAGGTTTAACTTAGTAGTACAGAGGAGACAGCCTAGCCGGAAATGTAAAGTACCTCCTGCTATACATAAAAATTCATCCCACACTTTTACACTACAACCTAGGCCACATCATTATCATAATCAAAGTATACATACACATTAAAAACTCCCTCAGATAAACATGTACGCAAACGCACATTACTCACGATGACTCATACAAACGGCCACAAACACAAGCCACACTTGTTTTCTTCCCGCAGACTAAGTACCCGAAAATACCACAGCGCAAAATCAACGTGTCTTCCTGTCTTTTTGTATTAACAAGATGTAACTTTTTTTTTATATTTTAAACATCACGTTTGCTTGTCTCCTCCTCACGAAGTGTGTCTCGTAGAATGCAATGACCACCCACCTGTCCACTCCCCATCGGAAGGACCGCACAAAGGCCTAATGGAAATTACCCCCGGATCCATTTAAGATAATTTGTCTCTCATTTCTCATGTCTGTGTTTCATGTTCTTTTTTTGGGGGACAACACAGCCACGGACAACACCTTTTCTTTCCCGAAACTCCTGCCGTGAATCCAAATGACTTGTGCAGCTTGATTGCATGAATTGGCTGACTTTGAGTAGGAGGAGAGTGGATACGCCATTAACTATTGAAAACGTAGATGATTGACAAGTATGATGTTCGCAGTTATACTAGGACAATAATTGAGAGGGTAGCACGAAGACTGGGAAAGAAATGAATAGCAGAATGAATGGAAGCCTTCAGATGTGGGGAAAGAAGGCAAACGATTTGCACGAAAAATATGCTGTTGGGTTTTGTTAGCCCTCCCTTTACCAGATGTGGGCTGTTCTCTCTCGCTGTTTTGAAATGACCGGCTTATTTTCCTAGACGCAGAACCCTATCATTTTAACATTTTATATACAGTGGAACCGAGGAGCGGACTAACGGAGACGCAAATAGATTGGGGATTGGTCGGCGAGGGTGGTCATGGGGGAGGAATTATTGGTTTTAGGCAGGTCTGCAAAAAAAAAGCAGTCCTCCGCTTTTGCCAGGAGATAGCTCAGTAGCGCGTCTGTGAGCGCACTCCCCGTAATACAAACACGGCAGAGAGCGCGGTTCTCTTCAGTCCTCTAGTTTGAGGGCCATGTCACAGATGCTAAGAATACAGTTTAATTGGCTTTAGGGGAGACCAGAGGCAGCAGGAGAGGACATGGGGAGATGTGGATGGTTGGCTACTGTGCCGGGTGCGTGACTGAGGCAGGCAAGGGCTGGTGGGGGGTTGGGAAATGGTTATTTCGGGGCAGAAGGGCACTGCCATGTGATGGTATGAAAAGATGGAGCTGGCTATAACTGCATCAAACTTTACACTGTGCAGCTTTTCCGGCTGCTGCTGCTCTTAACCAGACCCAGCCGTTAACCAGACCCAGGCATTAACCAGACCCAGGCGTTAACCAGACCCAGCCGTTAACCAGACCCAGGCATTAACCAGACCCAGGCATTAACCAGACCCAGGCATTAACCAGACCCAGGCATTAACCAGACCCAGGAATTAACCAGACCCAGGCATTAACCAGACCCAGCCGTTAACCAGACCCAGGCATTAACCAGACCCAGATATTAACCAGACCCAGCCGTTAACCAGACCCAGCCGTTAACCAGACCCAGGCGTTTACCAGACCCAGCCGTTAACCAGACCCAGGCGTTTATTAAATCCAGAATAATTTCTTGCCAACCCCTTAGCAGGACTTGGAGATTTAACTGGTCACACCTTGTCAATCAAGTTGAACTGGAGAAGGGCCAAAATGTGTATTCAGTCTAAATGCTGCTATCATGATACAAAAAGGTTCTACCTGGAATGAAGGGGGTTCTTAATGAAAACAAATGGGTTTCCCCACAGACAGTGTTTTCTTTTCACATTGCCTACAGTACAATCTATACATTTTATGCCGGACATGTTATTTGAAATGTCAACCCTATTGACGTATAGTGGTTAACAAATGTATAGTGGTTAACAAATGTATAGTGGTTAACAAATGTATAGTGGTTAACAAATGTATAGTGGTTAACAAATGTGAGCCAAGTATGGAACGCATGAGAGCTTTCTTGCATGGATGGCCTGCTTCAGGTCTCTCTCAACCTTTCCAATTCTCTTATTAAATTACTTTTACCTTATCATTTTGACACAACATTCTCCTGAAGTACTCTCTGGTATAATATTGAACTCATGCTTGACTCAGCAATGACAAGATGGCCAAGAGCTTAGAGAACAAAACATCCCCAAACCATCTTTTTGATAGTTAACCAGTGCACTTAATTGTGTAGATCTGTTGAATATGGCCATTCTTCAATGTTCCAGGGGGTATAGTTTGGTCAGCTCTCGGCATAATGTGGTTGATAGCCTGCTCATGAAAAGTAGCGTTTTTCTTGAATTTTCTGAATAGTTTATCGATTATTTAATTAACATTTATTGGGAATGTTTGTGTAACACCTCCAGTGTCATTGCTATCGAACATCATTCGTCTCTGAATGGATTTCCCAAAGGCTGTTGATCTTGGCGTAATCTGATACCACACATCTGAATTATTCAGAATAAGCCGACACCACTTTCTTAATGCAAGACTGGACCCTGAGTTCTTCTCAAATTATATTAAGTTGAGGCTCTGTATTCTAATTTCAGGCATTTGACCTGTAAAGTGTATCTTAAAAACTAAACTGTGGGATGGATAGGGGCACAAAAAGCACTAATTAAAGAACATGTTGTAGTTGTGTGTGTGTGTGAGAGAGAGAAAGAATGACAGACTGCTGTGTTGTTGTGGTGTGAGTGTGCTTAGATCATGGCTGCGCAAATTTGGCCTGTCAAGTCACTGCGAGGTCAGAAACGATGCATTACTTTTACCGCTTTTCTCCATCCTCCAGGAGACCTGCGACTCCTTCATTCTTCCCTTTCTGTTCTCACGCACTTTTTGAAATTAACTCTTTATTTGGCACCCTTTAATATTATTTCCCTCTACCAATGGGCCCTGAATAATGTATCTCTGTACTTTCTGACCTGGGTTTAATATGTCTCTCCATCCACAAGTGCTTTTGTCCTCACAGACCGTTTCCTCTTCAAGCGTGTTTCCACATTCATTGTATGTCCTTTTGTTGCTGGTCGGCACAAGAACATACTTGCCATTGACTCTTAAGTTTATTAGTCCATGAGAGGGAGGTCCATGAGAGGGAGGTCCATGAGAGTGAGGCCGGCAATGTTTGGATAAACCCCACCATCCTCAGTGCTAACCTCAGGCCCGGGCTCCTCTCTTAGAGCTTTAAACATTCAACTCTCCACAGAATCACAGACTAGCCTTGAACAACATCAACGCACAAGCCCACACACATGCACAGATTTAAAAATACCCTAAATGAGGTTTTTGACAAAATGATTTCACACTCACAACTGCATGCATTGGTTGCTTCTGACTAACACACACAAGCAAAAGTGAAAGTATACATTTATAATTCACATTCACATGGTTGGATTTATTACTGTATATAATAAATAATATTCCCTGTCAATAGATGATTGGCTTTCCATCGTAATCCTTATCCTGACAGAATGACTGATTAAAAGAGAGAGATTATAGCCAGAGGAATGGTTTTCTCAAAGAAATGAAGAGACTGAGTCAGTGATTTCAGTCTATGCCAAAAGGCCAACCCAAAACAGCCTCGCGATTTACAAAGGTATCAGTTACCCTAGCTAAATTCAAGATGTTACTTCCCCTTAACAGACGGTTTATGAATCCAGGATAAATTATTTATGGAAGGCCAGATAATGTCTGAGGAAGGGGAGACTGGGTGAATGGTGTCGGTTCTGGTGCTCCATCACTCCTCAAGTATTAGTGGACCTGATTTTCACAGGATCTGTTTTAGAAATGGCACCTTCGTCCTGAAAATGTCTTATTCATTTGTCTTTTGTTTCTAAGCAATAAATTAAATAAATAATTGATAAGTTATACAGTTGTCAGCCTTTGAAGTTACTTACGGAGTGCATGGTGATATTAGTCATGACCTAAACCAAATACAATCAATGGGTTTCCGATATGCATAATTTATAATTGTGTACATGCAATTCTATGTCCTTTTTGTATACAAAAATTGTAACAAACGTAGTGCTGTGGCATCCAATGCCTCGGTCTGTTTGATTTGATCAAATTATGTCTTATAAAGGGTTCATAAACCTTTTATCCCTTAACATGTTGTCAACTCATAAGAGCATTCAAGTTGTGCTGAATTAGTTTCCTGTTCTCCTTCTGCTATGAAGTGCTGCTAATCAGAAAAGCCCTGTCTGATTGCTTTTAACCTAACAGTGATGAGAACACAGCAAGGCCTGCTGAAGAAAACCTGTTTGGAGTTCTTTTGTGGTACTCAGATTAGAGTTAACAGCCCTCCTAATCTGGGAAACAGAAGGCGTAGACGGGAGTAGCAGGTAATAGACCCTCAAAAAGGAGCTGAGTAAAGACAAACCTCTATTTTACCGGTGCCATAATAGAGCACAAAATGTCCTTCAGTATGAGTTCACTCCTTTCTCTGAAGTGAGGTCACAGTGGTTGTCCACTGACTTCAGTCCACGTCTTAGAGGCCTGGTTCAAAGGAAACAGAATCCAAGATTCTTCTTGATGCATGCCTGATGATCATTTTTCTGTTTTCAACTCCTAACAGGTACTTAGCTTAAATTGTGTTTTTTCAGTATGCATCATCCTTGCATACAGATAACGAGATAGACATTAAACTTGACCTTTGAACTCAACTGAGTGACTTAAGAGGATAACAGAAAGCAAAACTGATCTGCTGTGATGCGAGTCGAAGGGTCTATCAGAACCAAAAGCATCCCAAACACACACACACCTACTGAAATTCAGCACCCAGCTACCGCAGATCCTCAAACAGCTACCGCAGATCCTCAAATCTCCCCTCCAGGATCCGCAGCCACTCCTTGTGATTGCACGTTTCCAGAGTCAATTAGCCCTCCCCTGATCAGCTGAACATGATGAGATGTTCCGGTACCCCAGGAGAGGTTTGAGGACCACCGCTCCAGACTACATTCCAGTACTCTAGCAATGCATTGAACACATCGGTGCACGGCCAGACGCCACGTACATCCACGTAGCTCGCCACCACCTCGGCTGCGTGGGTGTGGAAACGTGGAGTGGACAGAGTTTGGGCATGGAGCCACCGCAGCGCCAGGTGCATCAGGACTGGCCGTTCTCTGCCGGGAAGGGGGTGTCGTGGGAACAAAGCTCACCGGTTGACTCGGTGGCAGGCAGTAGAGCACAACCAATCTGCTTGTGTCATGGTGACCGACAGAATGCATGTGTGTGTGTGTTTGTGTTTTTACGTAGGTGCGAGTCTCTTCATGTAGTTTGTTGTGGGTCTCCGAGGGCCTGTCCGCTTTGTGAGTGAGAATATTGTGTTGACTGCCAAATGTCTGTTACTTTGTGCGTCAATGCGTTTGTACCGTGTTGTGTGTATGTGTGTGTGTGTGTTCGGGGGAGCGAGACAATGGAGCCTGGAGGCCAGACCCACAGCTGACTTCCCACTGTGTTTGCCAACCAAACACTACAAACCCAGACCAGAGAGAGAGGGCCTTTATGATGTTCTATGCAGCACAATTGGAATCATTTAAGTTCTCAGCAGGCCCCGCTGTGTTGATTGGCCCCTGCTCAACCCACCACGTCCCACCTCCACTCGCTGCTTCCTCTTACCTGTACCTTTCATTGTTGCTCCCCGTTGGTTCGTTCGGCGTACAGAACTAAAAATACAATACCGGTTCTGAAGCCCTTGCCTGCTCAGTTCACACAAAGCGCCAGCTCCAGGGGTGGTCTCAGATCGGTTTGCGTTAAGTCCACGGCCTGCTCCTCTTTTTTTCTGAGCGAATGGAACACAAAGCTCCCCTGGTTCATTTGACAACACAATCATTTTACGCAACTTTTGAACTTCGGGTAGACCAAATACTTCACCAGAACTGCAATGACCTCTGATAATAACAGAATGAGTAAATGGGTTGCTAATTGATACCTATGGCTGGGTGAGGGTGTGCTTGGTCAGATGAGGAGACACATTTGGTGTGATAATAATATCAAGCCAATATAAATATATGTGTTAGATATGTGTTAATGGTCTGAGTTCCTATAAACCATGACAGCTGTGAATGCAAAACGGATGGGGACAATTGTTCTCTCCTCATCCTTCCTGCCTGATTCTATTCTAATTGTGCATTTTGCTTGTGTCCTTCTCACTACTGGTAGCATGAGGCGGTACCTGCAAACTATTCAGGTTGCACAGGCAACCCAGCTCCTCCAGGATGGCACATCCATACAGGCTGTCACGAGAAGGTTTGCTGTGTCTCCCAGAACAGGAGAAGGAGAGCTGGATAGCAACAGGACCAGTATCTGCTTTTGTGCAAGGTGGAAAAGGAGGAGCCCTGCCAGAGCTGTACAAAACAACCTCTACCGGGGAACTGGTGCTCATGTTTCAGACCCAACGGTCAAAAAGAGACTCCAGGAGGTTGGCTTGAGCATTTGACGTCCTGCGCTCACAGCCCAGCACTGTGCAGCTCGATTGGCATTTGCCAAAGAACATCAGAATTGGCAGGTCCGCCATTGGCACCTCGTTCTCTCCACAGATGAGAGCAGGTTCACACAGAGCACGTGTGACAGACGTGAGTCTAGAACCGCCATGGCGAATGTTATGCTGCCTGCAACATCATCCAGCACGACCGGTTTGGCAGTGGGTCAGAGATGGTCACATCCTGGGATGGTCGCGCAGACCTTCGCGTGCTAGCCAGCGAAACCCTGACTGCTGTCAGGTACAAGGATAAAATCCTCAGACCTTACGCTGGCGCAGCGGCCCAGTGGCCAGAGTGTGTGGGCAGTTGACTGGCCCTCATATTCCCCAGACTTTGAATCAAATTGAGAACCTCTGGGACATTATCACCCAGAGAGGGACTGGGAATGTTCCGGACCCGTTTCAATTCAAGACCTGTCCGTCTGGTTCTTTGTCCATGAAGCCAGAACCAACACACATGCCCCTCATCCTTCCCAAAAGGCTCTGACGGTGACAGTCCTCGACAGGCGGCATGAAACCAAATGAAGGGGTCAGAGTGTGTGTGGGGCTCTACCTGGCCACACTCACAAGGGTGTGTTGCTTTTGGTCAAGTCAACGTCTGCTGTCATTTGAGCGCCTCCGTTACACACACGCGCAGGCCGCCGTACGACAGCCGTAGCATTATAAATAGTTGCCCGACAATTCTGCTTTCATTTCGGAAAAGCGTCTAATTGCAATTACAGTGCACGGCATTAGCATCTGCCAAGTAGTCAGCCGTGATTACAGATCCGAAGCCTGATTATGTCGAATCTCATCACCTATTCCCCACCTCAGCTGATTCCGGTCCTCCTATCTCTCTTTAGTAGTGTCCGTCGGTTTGCCTGCCTGTCTCAGTCAAAACAGAACACGCCACCGACTGCAAGCTTTTCTAACTTAAACGTCACTGATAACTGCAAGCTGTGATGACCTTTGAGAAGGGGGCTATTTATCCTCTGACCTAATAGAGGTGCTCCATCTATCAAAACCTAGGCACAAACCATTTCATGGTTGCAACGGTACCACTAAACAAACTCCTGGCTTAAGCTTTTTATTAACTACCAGAGAACCAGGTCTTTCAAATCCAAACTGTGGGAATATATAACAAAGAAATCAAGAAAATCTTTCACTGTACCAATAGCTAAATAGATAAATTCTGTAATCAGATAATCTGCTCATTTCTGATAGAAACCTGTAGTGATTGTAAATGTCAGAGTATTATCAATGTAGCAGTGTTTGAACGCTCACTTAAACACCCCATGGAAACCCAGAGGCTGTTTCTACCTCTGGCGCGCCCTGGCGTTAGGAAATCTCTGCAGACCAATGTTCCATAAATAACGTCAGTATTCATTCACACACTCGCTTTTCCTTAAAACAAATTAGAAGCCAATTGCACACAGAGACACCCGTGTTAACCCTGGCCATATTCGCAAAAAGGTCACAGTTGATGAAAGAAGACTATTTGGAACTAGGAGGTCCCACTACAGCCGTTCTGGAGGTAGATGTCGGAAGGCTTAGAGTGCCATCTTGTGGACATAATAGAAATACAGTAGTGTAGGTGAGATAAATCCATAACAAAATCCATAATTATTTTGTTCTCCTATCTATGTTTAATATATTACATGATATTCAGTACACATATAAAAGCGCAGACAACGGATTAATCAAAAAGTAATTACAGAATGTTTTTTGGAACTAACGCACAACCTTGTGAATAGGCTACAAATAAAAGAATACGCAATATATGAAAACCATATTCACAATTTTTTCTGACATTATCAAATTGCAAAAAGCATTAAGCAAGTGCTAAGCCTACTGTTTAGAGTGAGAACATAAACTAGTAACCGAAAGAATGTTGGACTGAATCCCAGCTGACTATGTGAAAAACTGTCTTTCGTTTAATCGATGGGCAAGTCACTTAACCCAAATTCGCGTGAAGGCTTAATCAATATAATACATCGATTACATAGAAATCCACGATTGCCATGCGAGGACAAGACGTTATGGAGGATCCTGAAGTAAAATGAAAAATTGTCTTAAGCTCGGTATTATTTCACGCTAAAGCCACAAACTTCGTTGTCTGCCGCAACTTCAAAACTGCTAGCAATTTACAGCACGACGTCATCGATGCTAAAACATAACCATACATTCCCTGAGACCCAGGACTCCGGCACGGCCAGGTGAGTAAGACTACGATGGGTTTTACTACCAACCAATTCCCTATAAATGCCCTCGTTCCAGCAGTGACGTGCGGTGAACAACTGCGCATAATTGTATTTAACGACATATGTTTTATATTATATACATACAAATTAATAAAAATGCAACATGCACTGAAAGGTTATTCATGTTATGGACAGATTCATCCATAGGGCTGGGCTAAGTTTTCCTCAGCAAGCAAAGATCCGGCAGTGTACTTTTATATTTAAAACAAACGTTTTCTTACCAAGGGAATGTCAGCAGTTTTGCCTAGGCTATAGCCCAACTTGCCTTTTCAAAAAGCAGTGTTTAGATTTTTTTTCCTCCTCCAAATAACTTAATTCATTGTCATATGAATCCATAGAATACTCAATTTACAAAATAGTAATTAATGACAGCCCTACCCAGGATAGGAATAAAGTTCTTATTACTAAATAATAATATTTTAAAGATAAGATGATAGATTTACACTAAATACGCTTAATGACAGGGACAGTACTAGGGTGAGAGTGAGAGAGAGTACACTAGAATACACAAAGCTGTTGCACAAATTCCAAACCCGGCCATTTTGGAACAGTGTTAAGCCAGTGTTAAGGTACTACCGCAGTCGCCCAGAGACAAACCAAGACAAAAAGGGAGAGGATAGAAAGTTAAAACACAGAACTAGAAAATCCAATAGAAACACCGGTTCCACTCCATCGTCCAGTGAAAGATCAATCAAGCATGTCGGGGAAGTTGTCTTTAGAGTACTTGCTAAAATTAAACTCTTCAACATTGAACTCAATATCCTTCCACTTCTTAACTGTGGTTCGTCCTTCTGGAGTGTCCATGGCAAAGTTCTTGATGGCCAGATTTGGCAGAAGAGCAATCTTCTTGTAGTAAATCTCCATTCCCCATTCCTGTTTGCATACAAATATACACATTAAACACAGGTTTTACAAACCAGATTTCCAGATTATAGACGTCCTAGTAATGTAAGAGCTTTCAGACCAACAGCACCTTGCTACAAGCAGCACAGCTTATCACACGACCAGGCTCCCAGTCCTGAAAGGCCCTCTCCAGATAAACCTTCCCGCCAAACTTATAATAAGGCCTGAAAGCACAGACATGGACTAGTTATCCTCCAACGCCATTATCAAATTAAAGTATTTGTGGAGATAATAGAGAAAGTCATCTTACTTAAAGTCAGGGTTGACATTGACATAGTGCACATTGTCTATGAGCTTGATGTCACTGCCGAAGGCAACAGGCAGAAAACAGCTTCGACACAAGAGCTGAATTCCAGCGCCATTGAAACGACTCTTCTTCTTGAGCGTTGACTGTTCTTTCAACCGTCTCGTCAACAGCCCATTGGTCTGGACCTCAGTAATCTAACCGGGGGGGGAGGGAAATCGAGGGAGAATGAGCTAATTGGAGAGAACCAGGATATGCAGGACAAAATAGGAAACACTCTTAACACAAACAAAGCAAAGAGCGGACCCTGAGGAAAAGACTCACCTTCTCTTGAAACAGGCGAGGATCCATCTCCTGTACCTTACTGATAGCCATGCTAGTTAACTCCTCCAAGCGTTCGTTGAGGCATTCGCGAACCAACTCCTGCCCGTGTGCTGAGGCGATGACTGAATACACGCTGCCAGCCGCCCGAGCCCGTCCACTGGCCTGCTGCTGAGCAATCTCATTGGTCAGCAGTCCATAACGCACTACCAGGTTGCATTCTGGGATGTCCAGGCCCTCCTCGGCTACGCTGGTGGATATCAGGAGGTTGAGGGAGCCATTTCGGAAGTTGCAGATGGTGTTCTTCTGCTCATTCTTCAAACAGAAAACGCAGAGATGTTTTGCTGTCGCCATGGGCTTTTTCCAACCCACGGGTTTTATACTTGTATTAAACACGGTTTAATGTTACGTTACCTGAGTCATGTAATTGTTACCGTTGCCAGCGCCAGTTAGAATGGCAGCCTTAATGCCTGCTTCCTGCAAAGCTGCATTGTTGGACACCCAGTCATACAAGCAGTGGGTGCTTGTTCGGGTCTTCGTGAAGAGGATGCCTCTGGAGTCGTCACCTTGGCCAAACTGCTCCAGCAGGGTTCCCTGAAGCATTCCCATCTTGGGGTTTTCGTACCGGGCATCACCTGCCAGCTTCTTCAGCTTCCTTTCATTTTCTGTTGAGGATCAGGACAATCACTCACTATTAACACTTCCCCAGCAGTGTTCTTCAGAGCCATGAGGATGACGCACAGTTTAAATTTGAATGAAAAAATGTGCAGAAAAGGTGCAGTTCTCTCTGTCTACACGGTTTGAAATACCAAATGAACTAATGCACAATTGCTAGAACCTTTGCAAGAGCCCCAAACATTTGGAAGACAATGTCAGTCCAGTGCTAGCCTCTGGCTTTGGGCTATGGTTAGGGCTGATGACCTACAAGGCATTCCCTGGACATGTCTTCTTATCCCTTTTGATTAGAATTTCTAAACAAACAGCTGGATACAGGGCTTTCGCTTATGGAGATACCTGTATGTGGAGCGATCTGCCGATACATGCCAGAAAAGCTTACTTGGCCACAATTTTTTTAAGAGACCACTGCAAATTGAACCCTTCTGTTCCTCACTTTCAACTTTTTTGCAAAGGAAAAGGTTCAGTGGTCTCTGGTTTTCTGGCTTACTCGCGTTCACCCATGGTCTCCCTATGAGCATGCAACACCACAAGCCAAGCTTTTTGCCGTACTCTGGGTAAAGTAGGGGCAAGCCACGGACCGGAAATTCCGTCCTGCTACACCTTACAGTTACCATGCCATTTGGGACAAAGGAAAGAGACTGGTCCCAGGCATTTACAGTTGGTTCTCACCCTGGAACAGCCCCAGCAGAAAGACATCAGTCCCGTCCACAGCGGTGGAGGTCTTGGTGCTGTAGAATGCCTCCAGGACCCTGAACGCGTCCACCATGCGGACCGTGTCGTTGATGAGCAGGGCGTCATTGTACCGGCGCAGGTGGAGAGCACACTGGGCCAACAGTCTGTTCTTTGTAGCCACACCTGCGCAAGGAAACGGGCGCAAAATTGGTTTTGGCTTTGACCGAGGACAGATTCTCCTTAAATGCTTTTAAGAAAATGTATTTAATTTTCTACAATTGTCGTTTTATTGTTTTGCTTAGCTATGTTTATATATTAAATATCAACCTTTCTTCTCCAGAATCACCACGTCTGCCTCATACTCCTGAGTGCCAAACTCTCTGAGGGTAATGTCAGACTCTGGGGGCATGAATTCATGAATAAACTGCATCATGCACTTCAGGCGATCCCCAAATGGATCCTGAGACAAAACAAAAAAGAGGATTTGGTTTACTGCAGCTCAAGCTATAGGACTCTACATTTCCAGAACATAACTGTCCACTGAATATTTGACTCACTTGAGGTCTTCTATCCACAATGTCAAGCCTTTTCATGGGTCTAGGGACCTTCTGTTTCAGCTCACGGGCAAACCCTTTGGGCGACACAATCACTGAGTCCAGGTTGGCACAAATCTGTGGGAGGTAAATAACGGAAATCGCAAAGTGGGCAGAGTAGATAGTTGTTGGTTTTCAGACAATAGCTAGGTGTTATGCAGGATGACAGTGTAGGCCGCGAAAAACCTCCAGTGAAAGAGACGCTAACCTGCAGTACATGGTCCACAGCTCCACTAATGGTCTTGGCTCCTCCTGTCCCAGGTGAAGCAGTGAGGCCCAGGATCTGTGGCAGCTGTTGTTCCCCCTTTAGCTTTTTCTCTACGTAGCGAGTCATTATCTTATTGTAGACACCCTCTTTGTGGGTGTGGTGGCACTCATCAAAGATCAGCAGACTGAACCCTATAAGTGGAATTCAATTTGACCTTAGTATAAAAATGCAACCATTATGCATTACACTTAAAACCTGAACCGGTTTTTGGCCTCTAAGGTGGTGCAGTGTTTTAAGGTATTTTTTGTAGCACCAAGCGGACTAGAACACCCTAGCTAGGTTCCAGACGTGTGCCTGCAATGCCCCAATGGTCAAGGCAAAGTTTCATAGGAAGGCATCACCAGAAGGAACTTCCTGATGTTCTCAGTTCTAGCGACTCCGTTTGGCATGGGGTATGCCAGCGCTTACGGAGTTTGTCAAGTGTGCAACAAGAATAATATTAGTTAATACAGGGTGATAATACTCACGAGACTGTACTGTCTAAAAGATCATCAGGAGACTACAAATGTATGAAAATAATTTTCTATAGGAATCCCTCAGGCACTCAATAAAAATCTGTAGAAAAACATTATCTTCAAACGTATTTTTTTTTATTTGCTCATGTTTATCTTAGTGGTACAGGTAAATCATACATATTGCCCCTATAATTATAATAAAAACAAGCAGTTTTTGAGTGTCATTTTATACTAAAGAAATGCATACACTCCGGCTCCTGGTTACACAGGAGACAACTACCTGTGAGCTCGACATGCTTTCCCTCCTCCTGGTTGTCTAAGGCGTTCTCCAGTATCTGGGCAGTACAGATAACTATGTCGGAGTCATTGACTGCGCAGGCAAAGAAGTCCTTCTGGTCAGTTTCCCCACTGATAGGTGCCAGTCTATAGTCTTGTCCCAGGTGTGGGTTGAACTCTTTCTTGTAATGCTGGTCAACCAGATGAACCTGGGAAACAGACAACAGTGTCTCCCTTGCGATTAATATTTACTTCACGGAATGTTTTCTACCCCTGGCTTTGTAGAATATCCATAACAGGAGAAGCTGCCAGAGCCCGACACAAAATGACCTCCAGCGGGCTACTGGTGTGCATGTTTCTGCCCATGAGGGTGGCATGAGGGCCCAACCTCCTCTAGTGGGATCTCTGCTCACAGCAACAGCACCATGAAGCTTGAATCCAACTCAGAACCTCTGGGACGTTATGCATCGGTGCATCCGACACCGTGTGACTACTGAATCACATGAAGACCGAAAACCGGGTGTTCCCTTACTTTTTCCTGGTGCAGTTTAGTTGGGAACCTACCGTAAAACACATTGTTAGTGAGTTAGTAAATGCCCCCCTACCTTGTTCACCAGGACTGCCACCTTCCCCCCAGGGTTATCCTGCAGGTGTCTTCTGACCACATACACGGCAGCCCTGGTCTTACCCGCTCCAGTGGGCAGCCAGATGATGACGTTGTCCCCTCGGATAGCCCTCTGCACCACCTCCTCCTGGTAGCTGTACAAACTTAACTCAGCCATTCTAGTCGCCGCGATCTTCTCGGAAAAACACATGCACCCTTTGTCCTTAAAGAGGACTATGAAACTATTTCTGAAATACAGCGGTTACAGATACACTTTAGACAGGTCTTGGTGGATTTGTTTACTACCTCCTGCAATCTGCGGCAGTAGACGAGCCCTTTTAAAACTCCCACTACGTGAGACGCAGCTGCTTGTTTTGGATCCACAACCAGTCTGTTGTGAACGGCTTCTGAGTTTTTAAGTCATTTCAGTTCCACTGTTCTGACATCCCAACAGAAAAAGGAAAGCAAAAGCCCTGACATTTCCTGGGAGGTGGGGCCCTACTTAAGGAGGCTCCTAACAGCCAATAAAAAATAAATGACACATAAAAAATGAAATAGTCAATAAGTCAAAATACCCATAAAGTGGCCCTTAATTTCCTCCCTAGCTATTAAAAAAAAAAAAGATTTACTCCAAATAAGGTCTGTGTTTTGTTAACTGTGTTAATATCTATAAGACAAAGTGACAAGGTGATCAAAATTGGCTGAATAAAACCAAATACATTTTTGGTAAATAAAATCAAAGAAATCTTCTTGACAGACATCTCCTAAACCTGACAAGATTTAGTCTTAGTTATCAAAACTATTCTAAAGTTGTTCATTATATAAATAATGTAACAGTGTAATATAAAAGAAAAGCAATATCACTATTTTGCAGCTAGGTTTCATTGGGATTATGACACATTGACTATGTGGTGTAGAGGAGCTGCATTCATAGATTGTAAGTCTAAGTAGCAGCAAGAAATATTTATCTACTGGTAGAAACACTGGTATATCCATGTGCAGTCAAGGAGACACAAAGCACGCAATGCCCTTAAAGGGCCCGTCTAACAACCTGTGATGTCAGTAAAACGAAACTAACTACTCCCAGGCGCATAGGGAAACTCCATACACGTGCAAATTACATTTAAAGGGAAAGGTAACCACAGAAACAATGTGACATATCAACAAACTCTTAAGAACTTTCAACTGAAATATTTTATGTAAAAACTTTATTTTCTTGACCAGTATTACAGTAAGGAGCTATTCAAACCATATAACTAAATGAAAAAGTATTTTTAACATTTCACTCGGTACGGTCAGAATATTTTCTTAATGCAGCATATATAGGACGAGGGATGCATACCTGGCAACCCTGAAAAATGCAACATTGAAATCACTTTAGTTGCTCAAAGCTAGTCATTATTCAAGTACACAATGAACACGCACATATACCGTAGTCTAGACAGACAGACACACACACAGTTTAGTGGAATACTCAACAAGCAAGCTCAACCAACCAGCAAATACCAGTCATTACCCCAAACACCTTCACAAAACAGCAGAGAACCATTCAGAAGCAGACAAATCAGACACAGACCATAAAACAAAGTGGATTTGTGAGCCAAAAGCTATCGCAGTAAAATTATAACAGAAATATATATATATATATATATATAAATGTAATAACATTATATAGGACTCCACCATGTGAAAGCTACAGCTTGTAAGAGCATGGAGCGAATACAAAACCAGACGACATGTGTGAGTCAGACATAAAACGTAACATGCACATTCAAACATTTTTGTCTCGTGCGACTGCAGCCTGCACTGATGTGCTAACATATCCAGCCGGTCCCCAAGGTGGTTCCTGCGTTTCCATCAGACCCGGTCATTGCAGTTCTCAGGTCCAGAGGGCGCAAACCCATTAAACTATGACACATCCCTACGCCCGTCATGATACTTCCCCAGCCAGTGACAAGGCCGTACAGAGCCAGAAAACTGAAACGGGGGTCCAAGACTACACATTTACTTAGGTCCGCCTAGTTATCTTTAAAAGTGGCAAAAGATTTACACTTTTAGAGCATTTTAAAATACTTAATATTTGTCTGAAAATGTGTGAAAAACGGTCTGGAAAGGAAAAGTTGTGGTAGTATTTTTACTGACCAATCACAAAGCCCAAACCGTCACGACGCAATGTAAGACTAAGATCCACAGCCTCGATCTAGGCCAAAAACATTTGTGGTCACGTTGCATCAGCCAATGTTAGCATGTACTTAAACGTGGGCAACCGGTTCAATAAACCCTGTGCGGTGAGATCTGGCAGCCATACGCTATGAAGTCTTTCAGGAAGGGGTCAATCATCGGAGGCTTTAACCTGGCCTTGACTACACAGAAAGACTAAACGTAACTTGTTGTCTAAGTCAAGGGCACGTGGCGTCTCCAACACTCCAAGTCAACTTTCAAGTGTATATCAGTACTGGAAGGCAACAGCGGCATTAGGTCCCGTCTGCTCAAGTTCCCCCGTCAGTGACAAAAAATACTTAAATCTCCACACACTTACGCCAACGAGCTGTGACTGAATTTGGGAAGGGGCCATTGTTACCTGATTGAGAAAAAATGTACAAAATGCTGTTATAAAAAAACGTTGACATCTGCTGAGACCAATTTGGAATCAATCAGCGCAACACAAAATGTGATGGCAAAACGTTCTATTCCAGAGGGGAGGAAGAAAAAGGAAGTGTATTTCAAAACAGAAGGGAGTGAGAGAAATGTGTTAATGACAAAGGGGAGTGAGGAAAAAGTAAGTGTGTTAATGACAGAAGGGAGTGAGAGAAAAGTGTTAATGACAGAGGGGAGTGAGAAAAAGGAATTGTGTTAAGAACGGAGGGGGAGTTTGTTTGACACATTAAAGCACTTAACTGGCCCATGGAGCCTTTGAAATTGTCTCCACAATTTCTCTCTTAAAGCTCCCTTCACCCATCAGTAATGTAAACATGCATTAACACACAGCCATTGTTAACAGATTTTTTTTTTTCAAACAAGATCTCTGTTGAAATATGGCTAGCAATGACCCCCTGACTATGTCATCACAGTAACGTGAAAGATTGTGTATGTGTGTGTACTGAGCGCATCCCTAACGCTCCTTTCTGCAGTTCAGTATCGGTGCTGCTGGGGGTGAAGTGGCTTCACTTCTCGATCAGGCCCCCTTCCTTCAGCTTGAAGTAGAAGAACTTCTCCAGTGCGTTGGCACACTTGCAGTACTCGCTGTCCGGGGGGTTGTATTCACGGCAGTTTGTTATGACCCGCTGCAGGTCTGCTATGAACAGCTTTTTGGTCACATAGTATCTGTTCTTCAGCCTCTCAGTCATAGTCTTCAGATCTATCGGAACAAGGGGTTGTGTTTGTATCTGGATGTTTAAAATGGGTTCAATGATACGGTATCACATATTAGGGCAGGACAGAACAAGAACCAGCCCATTAATTATGAGAATAATATGCTCAACGATAAACCAACCAAAGAATAGATATGACATACTTACCAAAGAACCAGCCAATGTATAACAAGGGTGATATGCTGACCAATGCACCAGCCAATGAATAATAAAGATGAAATGCTCACCAATAAACTTGACACAATAAACTCACCAATGGGGAAGCGTATAATCTCGTAGTAGTCTGGAGCCTCAGACTTCTTCACAGGTTCCATGAAGGGCCAGGCGTCATGGTGAGTCTGTTAGAGGAGTACAACACATCCTCAATACCACCATCTCAGCACCAAATGATACCCCATTCTCCATTTAGTGCACTAATTTGACCAGATGTACAGTTTGCCATTTAGGACTGAGATTGTCCCAACACCCCTAAGTTGACCACTGACTTAATTTGTCTCAGTTCTTGTTGTCAGTTTCATACCTTGATCTGAGCCAGGAGATTCTTCAGGATGTTGTACAACAGGTCGGGGTCTTTCAGCTCTTTGCTACAATACAGGATGGTGAAAGTATATAAATTAAATAACAATTGCTGACGGTAGTCTTAGGGTAGTTAGTGGTTGGCTGGTGTCTCTTCAGTGGTCTGGCAAAGTAGTTATTATGATAGGGGCCAATTCCTGTCTGGATAATTTTGGACAGATGCACCTGACTGAGTCCTCAGTACCTACACAGAAATTCTCTAACAAGGTGTCGGATTGTATTTCCAACTGTCTTCTAAGACCTTAGGTATGATAGTTTTGCAATTCCCAACTTAAACATCACAATCCGGTGTTTGGCAGTTTCATTTCATCCTCCCAAAAAACGTAAACGAAACTTTCCGGGAGGAACGATAACAAAACAAGCACAGGCAGTGCGAACCACAGAAAAATCACGGAAATCGAAAATAGGTATCCCGCCAGATTTCAATGTAAAAGTCCATTCTCTCTTCATACATAGCGAATACATGATTTTCATGTGCATAATCCATGCACATGACTGTTCTTCATTTGTGCACAAGTTTCCCGTGCAATAAAAAAAAACGTATACAAATTGTATAGTTGTGCAGGCATGGTGGTACTAAATAGCCTTTGTTTTATCCCCATTAGGTTGTTCCAGACCACATACAACCATCATAAATATGATGGACACAACACAACTATTAAATAGCACGTCAGACTGTATTATTTAAAGGAATATCTTGACCAAAATAACAATTATACAGTGCAGCTCTTGTTATGTCGTTATGCAATAAAAAAAAACTGCCATTAAGTTTTATTTTGAAAATAAAAATCAGAACTCGCAAGGCTATAGGAGATCACTGGGCTAGCCGTCCAAATTATTGTAGCAAAATTTAGATCCAATTTCACGCTTACGTTTCATGTTTTACGCATTTCATTTTTTACGATCATACTAATTTACAACGTATTTTCCTAGGATTCCAACAATACGTACTCCATAAATGCTCTCGCTCATTTCATCCATTTCTACCTTGGGACCTGAGCGATATAACCACGCCATAAGACTGCGTGGCCTGACGAATCCTTGCTGTCCCGGTCCAGTCCACCTGCTTGTAGTCTTGATTGTCTCAACATCTGAAGACCAGCCGACGTGAAGCCAGCTGGCATTTACATTCACCCCAGAGGACCTGACGTCTTGCAGCTTTGAACCACTGATTATTTGCCTGCTTGGTTGAATGCCTTTTTACTACTAAGAATGAGGTGTTTCCAACCAGGTGTTTAAGCGTTTGCATGTCTTGATCAACGGTTTGACGTGATCGTGAAAGGCCATGTACAACTGCAATCTACAAATGTCAGTCAGAATAGGATTGGCCTCACATACAATAATTTCCTATAGATGACAATGCCTGTTTTTGTGTTTTACCAACATTCAACTTACACTTTCTCCTTTGCACTTGGCTTCCAGCCTGTTTCTCCTAAAAAAAAGATAGGAGGTAAAATGATGATGTCAGACACGGCTTGAAGACAATCAACAATATAAATAGTCAATGTAATTTATGAGCAGGATCATGCCTTGTATCCCATTTTCCACCAGTTTGAGAAACTCTGTGACACCATGATTAGAACTGTAACCTTGGTCTATGTGAGCCAGCTCAGAAGCAATTTGACCTCCAGCTACTGCGCCTCAGTCTCTTGGCACGATTGACAGCAAGCAAGATGCACATTTGATTACAAAACTGAAAACAATAATATTGGATCTGCAATATGCAAGGCGGTAGCAGAGTGGGATTAATGACCCAGCCAAAAGACAGAACAGACGGAAATGAGTGAACGGTATCAAGCAGTGATGTCATAACACACAGAGTATTAATAAACTGGTAGCAAATTTTCATGCATCCCTTTTGACTCTCAGGACCAAATTTGGTCCCGGTTAAAAAAAAAAACACGAAGTTCCAGAAAGCCTCTTTAATCGTCTGTTGCCTGGGCAACACATTGAAGGACACCCGTAACCGCCGCCGACCTACTTACTGATGCCAGGGATGCTCTCCACAGGAATCTGCCGAACCCCCTCCTTAAAGCAGGTGAGTCCCGGGTACACCTTCCTGATCTGGCTCTGTTTCCGTTCTATCAGCTTCTTAATGATCTGACGATTTACAGAAACAAAAGAGCATTCAGCAAAAGCACCACACACAAACCCTTACAACATTTCTAGGTATAACAAATGCATTATAGTGCTTTGTCTTCACCGGAATACCGACGACAATAGAGTACACATGTTATACACAAGTCCACCGGAATCCACGGGTCACGGAAAGCATGTGCCTCACCTCCTTCTGCCTCTTGATGATATGGGACAGCTCTGTGTAGGGGATCCTGGGATTGAGCTCACACTCCATGAGCGTAGCTCCCTCATAGTCCTTGATGTAACCAAGGTAACGACTCTTGGTCACTTTGATGTCTTTGGAAAAACCCTGCCATGACAAAACCAGGCGAGAAGTCAGGGGGGATCAGGAGGACTGCGGGAGGGTAAGATGTGACATCGTCCTCGATCGTACCTGCTTCTTGAAGTAGCCAATGGCGTACTCATCAGCGTAGGTGAGGAAGTACAGGATGTTGTGTTTAATGTGGTACTCTTTCAGGTGGTTCATCAGGTGGGTACCATAGCCCTGAAATCACATGGTCCAGGAAAATGCTCAAGCTCCAACATGCCTCAGGGTTTTTAAAACAGAGTGGATGTAACGTTTGAGAGATCGACCTTCCATTGTTTGGCGCTACATTGTGCGTGAGAAAACAGGTTCATCCACACCTTCACTTGTTCGTTAGATGTGACGGCACAGAAGACGATCTCAGTAAAACCCTGTGTGGGGAACATCCTGAAACAGATGCCCCCGATGACGCGGCCGTCCTTAATTAGGGCGAGCGTCTTGTGCTTCCTGGAAAGACAGGAAAATGGAAACGATCAAGCCCAAGGCGCGTTCGTCGCAAGCGGCTTCTCCGTGGCTAGTGGAGGGAGAGAAAGGCACTACGTACGGGTCGAACACGAGGCGCGTGATGTACTCTTTGGGCATGCGAGGCAGCTGGTGGGAGAAGACGTTCTGCAGGCCCACCAGCCACATCAGGATCTTTTTGTTGGACTTCTGGGAAAGAGAGTTCCCTATGACGTGGAACTCTATGATGCCCCGCCTCTCCTCCAGTCTGGCCGTCTCATCCCGAGCAGCATTGGCCGACAGCAAACTCGTCTAGCAGATAGAGTGTGATTATCAACCTAGTGAGAAATCTTTGTCAATGCATCCATTTCCCAGAACATGACGTTTCGGGTCTATTAAGTGCCACAGTGGTTGGATGTTAATTCCTATAGCATAAGTTCCTTCCAATGTCGTTTTAGAGAATTGGGCAGTACGCCAAGCCGGCCTCACAACTGCTGAGCACGTGTAACCACGCCAGTCCAGGAGCACCACAAATGACTTTTCACCTGGACAGCTGATAAAATTACCCACCTTTGATGAACACTGGCACGCTGGAGAAGCTCTTCGTTTGTAAATCCTGGTTTTAACTACACTGCGCAATAACTTGGGACAATCTTAGAAATGTTGTCATGTTGTGTTGTGTTCATACTTTTGGTCAGTATACACGGCCGGAGGAAAACATTCTCCAGCAAACAACTACTGAGCCTGACCTACCAAAAGCAGTTACAAGCCAAACCTTTCCCAAATCCACCCCACCAACCCTAAACAGTGCTAAGCCAACATATACCATGCACTTTTGGAATATCGCTACACGGATATAAACCGCATCCCAGGCTTGACAGGACTCACCTCTGGTCCCAACATGGCGGCAGGGTCAGTGATGGTCATCATCACCTCATTGACAAGCTCCATGGGGATGTCGCCCATCACCCGAATCCTCTTGGCATCTTCTAGGGTCAGAGCCTCCGGAAGCTTCCGCTTCTCTCCTAGGAGAGACATTGCGACACATTAGCATAACTGCAACATAACCCCCTCACAGATACGCATTATGGTTTCTGCGGTAATCAAATCGCAGTCGCTGAGAATTAAAGCTCTTGGATCAGGCTAGAAACAAAAACGTAGCATCAGTATTTACTCCACAACCAGTAAAAGACTTGGGTTTGCTAGGTGTGTTGCCCGGGTTCCTGACCTGCTATAGGCTCAGCCACACCAGTTTCCAGCCCCAGACTGCCCAAAGAGGAGCCACTGTTTACGCCCTTAGAGAAGGAAGGAGAGCCGGACACTGCAGCAGGGCTGATCACTGCCAGGACCGATAACGAGACAAAACAGGACATGGTAACATGTGTTACATACAAACTTCTTCACAAACCACTTAGGACAGTGGTATTCAACTCTGGACCTCAAAGCCAGTCCTATTTAGACCTGGGATACCAGGTGGGTGCCATTTATGATAAGCTAAAACAGAAAACCAGCAGGCTCCGGACCTCGTAGGGTATGAGTTGAATACCCCTGACCTAGGAGTACCCTGCTGGATCTTATGAGAACCACTTCTTTACAAGTTACCTAGGTGTAACCCGCTGGATCTTTTTATGAGAACCTCTTCTTCATGTGTAACCTGGGCCCCCCCTTCACCTGTCTGATGCCCCAGCTGTCCTCCTTCTGAAGCAGGCACGGTGAAGTCAGCCTCCCAGATGGGAGAGTTTTCACCATAAATCTCCTCTTCAAGCATCGACAGAAACCTGTGACACACAAAGTGTCACACTCATAGGATTCATTGGACTTTGAGGTAGAAGCACAATCAATGTAATCCTGGAGTGTCGAACTGCCCTGAGATTGTTATTCGGGGCGTACCTAGGGAAGTGTGTCAGGATCAGGGTGCGTTTCTCCGGTAGGAGCTTGTCCTTCTCCACTCTGAACTTCTCTAGCAGCTGGCGCCGCGTAACTGTGAAGATTGACTTGAGCAGACTACGGCCAAACACCTGAGTGGTCTCATAGCGCGGCAGGCTGTCGTTGCTCTGGGGGACATGACAGTAGCACAGCCACCTGGGAAACAAAAGCAAGCCCCGATTTACATACAGCATAAGGCAGTGGCCTTAAGGCTTTTTCAACCTTTAGTTCTTAGTCTTGCTTGCTGATCTGGTCATACTCATACTCATAATTGTATACGTTTGTCACACGTGGGATTCAAATGTTACTTCACTCACTCAAACAACAAGGTTTGAAAACAATCCAGAGAGCTGAAATGACTAATGCGATTTAACACGAACACACCGGGTGTAGTCCACTTTGTAGGCAGTGCCGTCATCCTTCTGGGAGCGCTGGCGGAACTGAGTGGGAGTCTCCAGCTTCCAGTAGTTGAGGCACAGGAGGAACATCTTCGACAGCTCAAACATAGTCTGCCTCTCTTTGGGTGCCAGGTGGCTGAATTTATACTGAACAAAGTTCAACACTCCCTAAGGAACAAAACAAGACAAAAAAGCAAGAAAGAAAAGATTGTACAATTTTCTCCTAGGGAAAAATGTGCAGAAGAGCTCGGCAAGCGGTTTAAAAAAAAAAAAAGAAGTTTGCAAACCTGCTCAATGTTAGGCTTCTCGAACGGGGGGCTCCCCAAAGATCCCTCCACTATCGGCTGACTCATCTGCAAGATGCATTTTCTCAGCAGCTGGGGAGATGAAAATGACAACAAAATTGTATCATCATTAGCCCTACAAAGCTCTCTGTCACATGTAGTTCTATAGGTATTGCCAGGAACAGAGGCAAAAAATATGTACACCAAAAATAACCTTTTTAAAATGTATAAACTTTTTGAAATTGCCTTGAAAGGGAATTTTGAAATGCCCATTGTTAAAACTCCAACACTTTCTCTTAAGTCACAATTGTTGCAAACAACCTGCTTTTAAATTTTTGCCAACTACTTAGAGACAACATTTTATGATTTTGAGCGTCCTCACATCTTAGCTATTGTAATTTGAATTTTTTTTAAATACATATATAATATATTCAGAACGTAACTTGCATCGATTTAAGGGACAAAATTTTAAAAAACGATCACAATTCAAATATCTACAATTGTTACCCCTTTGCAAATGATTGACAAATGAAATATGAGCTTCATATCTTTGTTTCCCACTCAATTATTTGAATCCGAAAAAATTCCAGAAATATCTCAAACCAAATTGGAGGTATTGCAGCTGCAGGAACAATAGCAACACATATTTTAAGCAACATTTCCCAAACAAATGCCGTTTAACCCACATTCCCAGAAAAATTCATAAAATGTTAATGTTTCATTTATTCCACTACTTAAAATAAGCTATTTAAATAAGAAGAAAGTCTCTTACCAAACTTAAGGATAGCACCTGGATTTCTTTCAAACTTTTCAAAAACATACCTAAACTTCTCACCTATTTAAATCTGAAAAAATGTAAGTAGGAAGTATTTTACCAAATTCAAGAACTTGGTCTTGAACTTGGCAAGGTCAACGGGTGCCGGGCCAAACACTGACCCTAGGTTGCAAAACTGTTCCGGTTATGACCACTGGTCTTGGAATAAAGGGAAGGGGCGGCACACCTTGAAAAGGTAGAAGTACACCTGCTTGGTGTCGGTGTCCTCCTCTTTGTGCACGGACATGAAGAGGTTCTCCACGTCCACCACCATCCCCAGCAGCCGGTTGATCTCCTCCTCAGACACGTTCTCCAGGTGGGACACGTGATCCGCTGCGGTTTCCATAACATTTCAAAAGGAGGTTAACTAAATCCATAAATCCAGAGGCAGGCCAACATTTTTTTGCAATGTCAATAGGCATTTAGATATAGATGTAGTATAAAATTATTGGTCGTCTATATACCCACCCTCCCATGTTATTAACCTGTATACTGAGCATAATTCATTCAGAAAAGAAAAGGAAGTTCACAATTTGATCATTTATCCTTTATAGTCAAATGTTTCTACTCCTCTGACCAATTTGTATTTAAGATGATTTGTTGTTAGCTCAAACAAAGTGACTTCAACACAGAATATGCAGTCCAACAGATGGTTATAAAATGAATAACTTATATGTCAGTATCTACTGAATCTTATCGAGGGACTAATGCTCAAGGTTAACGAAGTGCCTTATGTCAACGACACAGAGCTATTGGTTAGGTTAATCTTCTGGAAGTTCATCAAAAAGTGGTCTGTTTGTCTATTCAAAATCACAAAAAAAAGCATGTTTTAAGAAATTGAGGGAACAGCAATAGTGTTTTCCCCTGACAATTTGCCTCTATTAAGTGTGTTCTTGATTTATTGTCAACAACACATCTCGGTTAGGCTCCTGGAAGTGGACCTGACCTTTCTTCATATTAACCTCCATTCAAGCCTTCAGTTTAAATGTTCTTCTGACTAATGCATCATGACTGGGGTGATATGTCTCTGGCAGGTGTGTAGGAGCTGCCTACTAACCCAGGGCATGTCCGCAGCTGCGGCAAGACTCGCTCAAGCTGGCGGCTTGCAGCTGCAAGTCCATACTTCGGGTGGCTGTCGGGGGGTGTGGGTTCTTCCATCCATTGCATTTACATGTGTCACTAGCCTACAGCGGAGAAAAAAATATGACCAATACTCGTATAATAATTATCAGTTTAATTCTAGCATTGTTGTCATGCTAGCTACATGTATAATTATGCTACCCATTAAGTTGACTGTTAGCTAATACTAACCTTTCTGGTATTAGCTAAAGATAATAGTATATTGTTGACATACCGTTATGTAGCTAGTTGCGTCATATTTTACTTCTTCACGCTAGTTTTAAATGACAACACTCTGTTGTGTTTCCATTTGTAGTGATTATTGTTCAAGTCTGGGAACTCACTAGCTCATTGTTTTGGTTGGCTCTGCTAGCAAGCCTAGCCATAATGACGTTAGTTAGCAAACGATAGCTACCTTGCAGGCTGAGAAGACGCCGAGTTTCTCGAGCTTTTTTGCCCGTGGAAACGCTCTGACTTGGGCTTTCTTCTGACTAGCCCGCTGCTGTTGGCTAAGACCTGGTCTGACTGGGTCACTGTTCCCTGATCCAGATCCTATCGTTGCAGCGTTTGCGCCAGCCGTCCCAGAACCAGACTGAGCTTGATGTAGCCGGGGTTGCAAGGCCTGTGTCGCCGGGTCCGACATATCAAAAAGCATGCGTACATCCACTACCGCCTGTTCCACTCTACCCCTTTGGGTCGCTCACCTTTCCGCGCACGCCAGCGTAAAAGAAAGGCACGATGGGAACTGTAGTTTCAGAGTGGCCCCAAATGAGTGGCATCTGCTGCCCCAAACAGCAAAATATATCATAACAGTCTAAAAGTTAATTAAACATGAATTATATTTATATGAGATAATAGTGAATTAAATAGCGTTGACCACCGTGGAGAAGAAATCCACATGTAAAAAATCCAGTAGAGGTCAGTAGAGCACACAATTAACTGACATGTAAGGAGTCTGTTGGTAGAGGTTTATGTAATAAACATTTGTATTAATGCCTTCTAATTTGGAGCAAATGCTGTATTCACAATTAGTCTGGAAACAAGGAATCCTATCACAGTCATGACGGTCACAGAGCACAGAAGAGGCTTGGCCAACAAATTGCTCTCTGTTGCAGGATAACAACAGTGGAGAAAGAATATTAAGTCTGTGTGTGGGGGGGTGTGTCACATTGAGCTCAGGTGGCTTTCAAGTGGGTGATGAGGAGCTACTAACGAGAGGCTTCAGCATAACTGGAAACTGTCAACTGCCGAACGCTCAATTACTCAGAGGTAGAGATTGTAGAAGCTGGTAGAGTCAATCGATCGGTTAGGTTTCTCTGGTATGTAAAATAAAATAAATACAAACCGCTTACTTTGGTTTGGTGGTTTTCATCACAATTCACAACTACATGAAGCATACGATTACTAAGGCAATGTAAAAGGAGAGTACAATGTTTACACATATACAGGAAGAGGGGTATGTGTAAAATTAGGCGCTGGTAAATGAGTGGTGAGTGGTGTGTGTGTAACTTCAGAGTCAGGGTTACGCAGTTGGGCTTGTGAACAGTGTGTGGATATCAGACCTTACACACGGTCAGCCTCTCTGACTGTAAAGGAGTGAAAAGTGCAAGGCCTCTGGGGTGTCTCCGACGCTTGGTGAGACTGCAGGTCATAATGTGCACTATTTTTAGATGTCAGACTGGTGAAGCCTTCCACTCTAATCACGGCGGTCATTAATTCTATGCAATACCGCAAATGAGCAGACAGGCAGACGGTACGATACCTTCCCCCTTATTTATTGGTACATTTACAATTTGCCGTTTTGCTTTTTCTAACCCTGACCACACCCGCCCCTTACCTCCCCCACCTCACAGCAGTGACAGCTGCAGGTACTGTTGTGCTAAGTCATTGATGTCATAACAGATGACTAAAACAACACTGGTCAAAGGAATCCCTCCCTGATACGAAAAGTAAAAAATAAAGATGAAAATAATCTGAAAATAACACAAAAAAAGATGACAGGACAGAACCATAGCACTCAATGCCACACATTCTTTAGTAACAAAAGAATCAGACAAAAGATAAAAATAAAAAAGATATTTCCATCACAAAAATAATTGAGGATGAATGTATTATATTGAGATTGGGAAGGTATTGCATTGACAATAACTACTGATTGGTTACATGTTTGAAGAAAATAATGATACAAATACAGCAATATGTTTTCAATACACAATTGTAATGCGGGTTAGGAAAAGAAATCTTGCTTTGTTTTATTCCACTTTGTCCTCATATATAAATGATTCAGAAACATTACATTAATGCTAAAATGACTTATTGGTGATGCTAATGCATTGTATACGGTTGGATATCATCGTTTTTTGATTGAAAAACCATAGGGAATCTAGACTTTCAAATCTCCTGTTAAATGTGTGCTGAAAAGTAGAAGTAATAATAATAATAATGACGATAATGATGAGAAGTCATTCAGTTAAACAACACAACTGCTCTACCGGGAAGGAAATAACTGTTCATTCTCCCATCTCCTTGTTGGGTTAAGGGACTTAACCCTCACTCTTTACCTCAGCGGTGAAATTAGGAAATAATACACATTTAAATCATGACAATTGCGACATGCACCCACCATCAAACTTAACAGGGCTAGAGCAGGAAGTGACAGAAGAAATGCATTGAAATACTGTAGTATTATTGGGGGTGGGGCAGAGGGACAAAGAGAGACAGAGTGACAGACATGAAGAGCCTGTTCATTATTCCTCCCATGTTTAGCATTAGATGTTACTTTTTTTTTATTTATTTTTTTTACAGAAATACAAAGAAACAAAAGACGAGCAGGTGGGTCTGTTAAGTGCAATTGATCTCTTCTTTTTCTCCCTAAGTGGGGCTGTTGTTGTTTTGTCCTCTTTTAAAACAGTTGTTTCCGTAGGTTGTTACGCTGGTCATAATGGTGCCATCTGCCTGTTCGGTCGGATCATTGGAAACTTGGGGTTGTGTGATGACAGCCGATTGGCTTGTAAGCTGGTTTGCTCATTGGTTGATCTGTCCGGGGACGTATGACGGTTTGACTGTGGGACGTGTTTTTCAGCCGGTCGGTCTGGTTGGTCGGTACTGGAGGTTAGTTAATGCGTGGGTCCAGTTGGCATGTGTTAGTTTCCCCCGGGACAGCACTTGCCTCCACCTCCCTGTGGAGCAGCTTCCTGCAGGTCAACTCCTTGTCGGGCCCGGCCAACTGATCCGGCTCCACCCGCTGGCTCGTTTTTAGGGAGCTTCTTGGCTGGACAGGAACACGAATAACATGGTGAGTAACAGAGGCCTTCAGGATTTGAACACATTCAATTAATTCCCGGGATGAAATGTAAACTTAAGCAATGAGACACAAGGGAGTGTGTATACCACAGCAAAGTGTCCGGATACTCCCGTCAGATGTGACATACATCTGCAAATTGTACTAAATTAAATACTAAAGTATAACTGGAAATAATTGATTGCATAAGAATGCCCCCCCCACTTTGGTATGACACACCTAAATGAGATAATTAGTTTAATGGAGTCCGTCTGTGTGCAATCAAGGTGTTTCACATGATTAGGGGGGGAAATAAACTGCGAGGTCCAATGTACCAATCTTAACAAGAACTACATCATGAAGATAAAAAGCAAAATCCAGAATAAGAACTGTAAGTCACTATGGGGATGCTTCTTTGTGTTAGGGATAAAACGTATAAAGATAGAGGGCTGAATAGGTTCAGCAAAAACAAAAGAACTCCTGCCAAAGTCTGCAAAAACCCTGGGACTTGGGAGGAGACTAGCTTTACAGAACGCCAATGCCTCTAAACATACAGCCAAAGCCATAATGAAGAACCTGGCATGGGTCGGGCGTGGCCTAATCAAAGCACAAACTCAATCCAATTGAGAATATTTTGAAAAGAGTTAGCAAATCTCTCCTTCCGTCTTGGAGGCGCTTGAGCAATTTTGCAAAGAATGGCCATAAATTGTTGTGTTCAACTCATCCAAAGAGACTCATGGCTGTAACAGCTGCCAAAGGCGCCTCTAACGCTCCCTTGAATATTTATGCCATCAATGATTTTCTGTTTTGTATTTGTAAATAATATACAACAATTTGTACGTTTTATATTTCACGTCGACAAAATTGACAGTTTGATGATCGTCGGGCAAAATTAATTTGATCCATTTTGATTGAATGTCGTTACACCAACAGTGGAAAAGTCCAAGGAGTGAATACTTGAAGGGCCACTGTAGTACATCCAAGCGGAGCATCCAAAGAGTTGTGCCTAAGAACAGGTCTCAGCGGTGATACAGAGGCCCTTCACACCCTAGCACCTCATTGCCTCCAACATAGTGTTGGGGAACACCTACCTATAGCCATGAAGATCTCATTGACGTTCATGGCGGTCTTGGCCGAGGTCTCCATGAACAGCAAACTGTTGTCATCTGCATATCCCTGTGCTTCCTACAGACAAAGGGAGGGCAGTGAAAGCTTGACAGGTTCCTGGGGATTCTTGAAAAGTAAACTATGATCTATGCTTTTCAAGTGGTCATGTAGGAGAGGCCCTAGTGGAATCAAACCCAGAACTCTGGGTTTCGCTGACTGAGCCACATAAGACCACACAGCATTCACAATACCTTTTTCATTAAAAGTCAAACATTTAATATTGAGGAGCTCCAGTCTACCTGGAAGTCCACAGCTCTTTTGTTGGCCAGGTCAGCTTTGTTCCCAGCCAGGGCAATGACGATGTTGGGACTAGCTTGTCGTTGGAGCTCCTTCACCCAGTTCTTTGCACGTGTGAATGTATCCTGCACGGAAGAACAAAGCCATGAAAACAATTATCCGATTAAATACATGAATCTAAATTCGATTTCACAATAGATTTAAGATTCCCACTAGAGAAGTACATTAGACAGCACACAAGGACGCAACCAGGGCCAAGGTCTGTCCATCCTTGACAGGTTAGGGGTTCGCTACATATACCAGAAATCTCAGCGTGACAATGCTCTGGGGCCAGTTCCTCATGCAAGCAGCCGTCACTCACGGTGTTGGTGATGTCGTAGACCACAATGGCCGCCTGCGCTCCTCTGTAGTACATTGGGGCCAGGCTATGATACCGCTCCTGACCTGCTGTGTCCCAAATCTCAAACTTGACCGTTGTGTCGTCCAAACAGACAGTCTGTGTGAGAAAAGCCGCTGGAGAGAAGAGACATACCCACAACTTCAATTTCGAATGAGGTTTTATCTGTGCATAGTCTTATTAAACTGTGGCTCATTGCTCAGCGCACATGTCAGTTTGTGGTATGACCTGTAATTGTTTTGGTCCAAGCCATACATCCAGACAGACATTCAGAATTCTGCATGTGTGGCTACACAAAGCAGGATTAAGAAACATGTTCTGAGTTAAGGGCAAAGCAATCAATTGAGCACAGTTTGAGTGATACCAATTTTATTAATAATGTGGTGTACTGTGAGTTTGACCACTGCAGTGAATGGACTGAACGTGAACCAAAAAGCCAAATTAATCTCTAAAATGTTACTTCGACCAAAACAACTGGATGATGCTTTAACACTCAAAATGACTTGCAAAATTAGGTCTTGCCTGCCAAAAAACAAAATGACTTCTTAGCCCTCTACTGTAATAGGGGATAGGCTGCCCCCGTTTGACATGGTCGATTAAACCCCTCCACTAACCTCAAAGAACAAGGCCATGACACAGTTGGGGAAATAACATGCTGCTTAATGAAAAACTGTGAAGCTACCAAGCCTTCTCTGAGGGGAATTGGTAGCATTCTAATGTTTGAGAGGGAGGAGACAAAAGTTATTGTAAATAGAGAGAGGAGCAAATCACTGCACAAAGCGTGTGGCGAATGTGAAAAGACCTAGCGCGGAAGTAAATACAAGACGGGTGGCGAGTGTGCTCTACCGAAAACACAATGAGTGGCTGGCTACTGACTAATCCCTGGGACATTCTGCTTATTCAGCCCACTGTGTCACATGACTGCGGAAAATGTGCAGCGGGCCTGCTCCATTCGGCAGAGAGCCGTGACCATTGACCAGGCAGCTGACAACAGGTTCAACTTTTTTTTCTTATTTTATTGCTGATTCGTCCTAAGGCTTTGGCTAGTGTAAGCACCAAGCATCCTGTTCTTTCAAGCCCCCCCGCCACCCCCCTCCTGTTGCTCATGATGAATGACGCATCTGGACAAATGGCATGTTGGTTTGAAGGAGAGAAGAAAAGAAAGAAAGGGGAAAGGAGCTTTTGCCTGCTTGTAGGTTTGAAACTCAAGGTGTAGTTGAAAATAAATAGTTACTGATTACACCTTAAACAACCTTGCAACTGATATTCTGTCTTGGGGAGGGAAATTAAACTTTAGAGAGTACGGATACACATTTAGGCATCAAGTAGCAGTTTCCAGTTTACTAGATATTGGAAAACCTCCAAGGAGAGGAAACCCCATTGTTGACAAGAGTTCCTTCCTGTTTGAAAAGCACATAAAAAGAGAGAGAGAACCATTTTCTCTCCTCTCAGCATAGAAATGGTCAGGTCAATGTCGATTTTGACAATTGATTAGAGTTAGTGTACTTAGTCTAGCTAGTACTCTTCTCGTTTTAGTTTTGGTTCGAGCCTTCTATGATACAATGTGTCCAGAAGTCAGGACATCCACTTATTGTAGCAAGTTCCATATCAGTCTGAGAGGCTTGGTTCAGGTTGCTCACGCAATGTGATCCGCTGCAAAGAAATAACTGGTTTTCGCAGCTCTAGAAAAACAGTGAATTGGCCATATGACAGATAGCTAATAGGGCTGGCCCCATTTAAGAAGCCACAAAAAAAGGCTGACGCGAGCACAGAACGACAGGCGCCATCCCCAAAAGGCACGAGTGTTGCCGATGGAATCACGCCACTCCCTAGGCCGGGCCAGTTGCCTTCTCACCTCCGATGGTGCTCTCTTGGTACTCGTGGAACTGGCCCTTGACGAAGCGCAGCACCAGGCTGGACTTGCCCACGGCCGACTCTCCCAGCAGCACCAGCTTAAACTGGCAGATCTTGTTGCTGGCCGCCGCGCCGTTGGTCCTCGCCGGTCCTCCTCGACCTGCCATTCTGCGGTGCGTCACTGGGGGGGAAAGAGGCACTGGGTGCGGGGCGAGGCTGGCGTGGAGCTGGGGACCGCAGCGGAGCCCGTGGGGGGGGGCTGGGGGCGTAGAGACGAGCCGGGACAAAGGTGAGCTAGGCTGGACACCGGTGAGTCAGGGCCTGGCAGCGAGAGGGGGGAGGGGGGGGACGGAGGAAGAGGGTGCCTGTGGGAGTTGAAGGAAAGTCCCAAATTTCACAAAGGCTCAGAATGTATTAGGACCTCCACGTTGGAGCGTTTGGTTTCTTTAAGCCTCGCCTTAACAACAAGCAGCGCTGAGGGCATGGAGACAAAGTCCAATTTGCATCCTTCCCCTGTAGCCTTGTCCTCAATAGCAGACCGCTTGGAAATCTTTGTAACTTCTACTTTGGGGCTAAACACTGGAAAAACAAACGTTACCTAGAAATGGTTAGGATAATTATAGGCAAATTCTTCAATAGTAAACACATTAATTACTGGCAAGGTAAATGCTTTGCTTATGTTTGCTTAAGTTGTTAAACCGTAGTACCATTCAGACAAACCCTTATTGTTGTAGAATTGGATGATCTTGGTTCTTGTAAACAGTTTGACATGAAAAAAGTAAAAAATAAAGTAACTTTGATTTTAAGTTCTACTGGATAGGGTCTATGATGTGCCAAAACATAATACTGTAAAAAAACAATCATGTTGTACTTAATACACAGAACATAATATAAACAGTACTTTGCATCTTAACTAAACACAATCCATTGTACATATACACATTCCCACACGGCCTATGCTTTCCTAACTGGTGTCCTGATATTTGAGGGACCTGGAAATTAAAGAGTGCTTCCATCTTGTTACACTTATACACCCTAGTGTCCGGCTGGTTATACTACTGACACAGAAACCTATTATGCGGTCTGGATGTCTGTTTAAATGAAGCCATGCCTGGACAGCGAGATAAGCCTAGGCTTCTAATCAAATTTACTCTAGAGTCAACTGACTAACACTGCAGTTAAGGAAACATCCGGGCATCAGGTTTCAATGCCAAGCGTACACAGAGCAGCGTCATGAGGACTATGACAGCAATCAACATTAAGCATAATAATGACACTTCCATTAACCACTCACCCCCCACCCTCAATCCAAAACAACAACAGTATGTAGGTAAGTGTGATTAAAAACAGTAGCTCTGTGGTCACGTTGAAACCACTGCAATGGGTGTGGGTTGTGGGCAGTGCCTGCCTGTCCCAGATAGATCTCTGCCTAGAAACCAGAGGACCACAGTGGGTGTGCCTAAAGGGAACTGATATCCAAAACTGCCAACCCGGATGACAAGACACCTCCCACTTTTTTGGGTGAAAGCATCCACTTTGTCTGAGAGGGTCGGTATATTACAATGACAAGTGGAGTCATCCCGCAACCAAAACAGGCGTGTGTGGACTTTACCCCTTGAACGCCTCCTTACTTCGGAATGGGGAAGAGAGTGACTTGTGTTCAGACGCCATTGCTTGACAGAGAAGTGAGAGGAGCCTGGTATTCAGTGGGCATGATTGTGTATAATTCCTTATTTTGGTTGCCGTTTAGAGAACATCGTCAAGCATGTCCTGAAGTGTTTTGGTAGCAAGGGCTTCCCTGTGGATGATGCAGTGGGTACATATGACGTGTGGCTCGACACAGAACGCTTGCGTTTCCTTAGTTTTTTTGAAGTGCCAATGCAATTCTCCCCCAACGCACACCTCCCTCACCCCCAACGCACCCCTCCCTCCACGTGATACCATTACGACGGTTGAACATTTCCCTTTTTAACGTAGCGGGTGACCACTACTAGCTGTGTGGCATTACACAAAATCAGCAGACTCGTCTAGATGTAAAGGTAATCAAAAAACGCTGCATGAACGTCTTAAGATGTCATTCAGGGGTATAGAGATGGGACATTTGAGAGGGGGATTGGCATAAATCCACATAAATAAACTTGGCAGTGAGGGCCATCCCAGGGGTCTGGGGAAATCAAAATTAGCATTAAAAATGCATTAATTAATAAACACAAGAACTGCAAAATCAATCATGAATAAGAACCATCCCCTCACGGAAACATTAGCTACTTACATGGCAGGCCGGTTAGGGGCTAGCTAATATGCTCAAGTGCTTTTAGCAATGGCTCATCATAGCAGGCTTACAAATATTTCTGTACAAACAAAACGGAACTGGCATATTATTTAATTATTGCATTATAATTGATCGCATCCTTGATAAAGTTTGTAACTCCGGACCGAAAGACCCGTTTCCAATACACTGTCGTAACCAAAACATCTGCTTTAGATGTTCAGGACATGGTTATGGAAAAGCATAGTGACCAGGCTGGGGGGGTTCCTCCAGGTACAGTTGTATGACTGACCTATATGTTAAAGGGCTGCAGCAGCTCCCCCTCAATCAGGGCGGCAGCCCGTTTCTACGCAGCAAACTGCTAATGGTTTAAGTGTAATGGCATCTGTAATGGGCTCTGGAGACAGCCACACTGAAGTGGGTCAGAGAGAAAGTGTACGTGTTTGGGGGGGGGCACTGCTGAAATATTTATACAGCCTCCCGTGTGCTCTGCTGTCAGCTTGATATTCAAGTACTTAGTGAGACACAGCCACTGAGAAGCCTCACACACACACACCAAGGATCGGTCTAGGTCCAGGTTGTTTTACATGACCATTGCCATTTATGTCAGTGAACATAATCTTACAGTGTACTCCAGTACTGTAGCGAGAAACACAGAGAGCAACGAGCCAAAGGACAGGCTACAAATCTTTAATCTCATATTACAACCATCCATAGCAAAACTGCAGTTGTTATAACCCAGATGATGCTCACACTCCGGTCACTTGACAATCTATGTTTTGGCAAACTGTGACAGTGAAGTCATTTTCAGCCAAGGTCAGATATATATATATATAAAATAAAAAAATCTAACAAAGTTTTTGAAGTAGGCAATCATTGACTTGAGTGCACCTTCTAAGTGCCAAACAGCTAACCACAACTAGCCTAAAAGTAGCCCCTCAGTCAATGTTTAGTGTATGCTAATAAGCCTCGACTGCTCTGCGGTCATATACAACAATGCCTGGGCGCTTACTGATCCACTTTCCTGGCAAGTCCTTACAGAATAATATATTGTTTTATGCAGAAAAACTTACAAACAGGCTAAAAACAACTCTCCAAAGCCAGTAATGAACTCCTTGATGATCACAAGTACAGCTGAACCAAACAGAAACAATATCAGATGTTATGCAGACAGAGTGATAAGTGATAAAAGCAGACTAATGCAGCCTAAAAATACAGCAACATCTCACAATATTAAGTTTGCCAATATTAATATTGATTCTTAAATCCAAATAGGTTTTCTTTTGTTAGTATAGGTCTAGGCCAAGTTCATCATATTTTGTTAACATTTCCTCAAACTACACAACATTGCAGTCTTAATAATACACTAAAAAGCAGTTTGCACAACTTCTTCAGTCTCCTACTGTTGGCAAGGTTAAAAATCTAATGGGAATCATATTAAGTAGAGCTGTAACAACTAATCGATAAACATTGATAACATTGAGAAAGAAATGATCGATTAGTTGGGTCTGCACAAGCTACAGAAACCCCCCAAAAATAATTTGAAAGATAGTGGAGGCTACACCGGAAGTCACGTCCCACCTACAACTTCAAAAGAATGGGACCACTCTACATTTAAGAACTCCAAAATTTCTCAAAGTTTGTTGCAAAATTTGTATAGCAGAACTCTTGTGACATGGGAACACGATTGTAACGCACAAGAATGTAATAAGAAAACACCTTGATGCCGCGATGACAGAAGATTAATTGTGCTCAGCAAGCTAATATACAAAATGTGTTATTCATTATAATTTGTATTCATGATGTTTTAACTCATCTTGAATGCAAGGCTGAGTTAACAATAACGTCATGTTTTTCCACCAAAAAACTGGTTATCTACTTGGGCACTTTCAGAATGCTAGCTAGGCATTAGCTAGACTGATGAATTAGCCCACTGGTGTCCAATCTGGGGAGTATATTTCTCCACCATAGAAACAACAAATACTGGCCGATATCGATATGGTCATCATTCATTAAAAAGTAATACTTTATTATCCATTGTATATAATTTAGATTTAAATATCAATTTCAAATTGTATAATTATAGATCATGTATTGTCTTCAGATTATTGAAGGTTTTGTTCAGGTCAAAAGGAACTCAATGGATTCACCCATGCCTGATCCAGCGCTCTACTTACGCACTTCAAATGACACACTGTCCATTTTCAGACCCCGTCAACTTGAATAAGTCACCAAGGGTATGGATCTAGTGGTGCAACGGGCCGCCAAACAGAGTGAACCCACCAGGTTACATGGGAAGAGAGATTTCAGTTCTCTGAAACCAAAGGGTGGTGGACAAGAGGAAGTGAAAGCAATGGAGAGGAAGGCAAGGAGAGGCCTTTAGGCTGCAGCGATACTGTCCAGCCAGGCCCGCACCGACAAAGTCTTAGTCCTGCAATAATCCCCATAAAACCCTGAGGGGAAAACGTGCTATTGGCTCTTTCTGCATTTAACTATGAATTCATTTCATTAGGAATTGCAAAAACGCTTAGAATGAGGTCTTTGTTTTGTTTAGGCCATCATGTCCTTTAGATATTAATATTCATCAAAATGCTAAGATGGCATAAACCTACACAAAACACAGACATTATTTGAAGTGGACCTAAACAAACCCTATTGACGAAAGTGTAAAACGTTTTCAAGTATTGCTGAATAGGATTATGACTGTCATTACATTTCCCTGGAATTAAAGCCTAAGGTATGGGTCAATGGTAAAGGGAACAATACATTTAAAATAAAAAGGAAACTGGATATGTCACCAATTGATAATGACTCACAAGCGTTTCCTTCAATTTCTGAATTGACAGCTGTCAACCAGCGAAGATCCACAGAGTAAGAGCAAAAAATAAAAGAGAAACTGCTTTTGCATTTCAGGCCATATGTACAGGAATAATTTTATGACTCACAGACAGATCCAAACTACCAACCTTCCGCTAGGTTTGGGCATGGTCTAAATGAAAAGAAGAACCTCCTCAGTAGCAAACTAGAACTTTTCTGCATAGACATTAGACCAATATGGGGACCATTATAAATTGATCATGACATTTTAAATTAAAGGCTGGTAGTTTGTCTCCCAGGGTTTGTTTCAGCAACCATAAAAACTGAATAGATTCTTCTATGTATTCCTAAATTGCTGTCCTGTGAAAAATACCGCCTACCTGTTAGGCAAATGTTTAAAAGTCATCAAACAAAGATGCCATCCTGTAAAGAACATTTTAAAATATCACTTGAAAGCTGGCTACTCCAACTCAAACAATAATCTCATTGGGTCACCAAGTAATATTGAGATGTAGCGATTACCTGCATGCGAGTCAAAATAGTTTCACCACTCTAGAAGGTCAAAGTCCACACAAAGAACATGTAGATTAAGCATGAACAAATTCCTCTCCATTCACTCTGTTTCAAAAGGTCCAACTCCTGCTATAAAGCCATAAAAAATACCAAGACGGCCTGCAGTAAAGGCAAAGCCAGGGTACAGTACTGAAGAGTTGGTGACAAAGACCCGAAAATAAAGCACAAAAGCAACATGACAGAGGGATAACACAAAAACAAAATGTTTACATATGTATATGTATATATATATATAAGCTTTAACACTTCCGCATATTACAAGAAGTTTCTTAAAGCATTCTAGTGTCTCAATCTGGCACCATTCTAAGGTATCAAGGGGAAAGAATACACATGGAAAAGGACTGTTACTTTGAAGTATCTACATCCCAATTACAACGCTGGCTGCAAAGATCACCTTAGGTTTATTGCTAACTAGAGGTACACGTCATAAGACACCAAACAATCGTCTCTTCGTTAGTTGACTCATGTTGTTTTGAAGACACAAAATATCAGAATTCCAATGAGGCCAACTTTCAGAACAAGGTAGACCCTTTGGTGATAACACAGTTCCCTCCAATATTCCAGGTGATAACGACCAATTTACACCACTAAACAAATCCCAAGAGTGGCTTGATGAAAACCAGACTTCCAAACCATCCATGCAATGAACATCCTTCAACCTTAATATGACATTTTGGAGATTAGAGTGTGCAGTAGATTTCTACACTCTTCATCCCTCTCCTGGATGCTTTTCGTGTTGAGGAACGGAGCAATATCCCGCTACACACAGTTCGCAGGCTGTATGTAAGCCATCCAAAAAGGCTGGCTCGGCTCCTTATTAGATCCTTGATAGTACAACCCAGTTTTTTTTTTTTAAGTTGGGGGGCTGCATAGACTGCGAATAAAAACAGAACGCAGTGATGTGCAAATAATGTATTCCCTATATTTAATAGAAATGTGTACAAAGACAACATAGAAAATGTTGGAACTGAGAAACGCTTTTGTTTTTGGAAAAAATGCAGGCCCCTTTTGAAATTGATGCCATAAACATGTCTCAAACAAAGTGGGGGAAAGAGGCATGTTTACCACAGTGTTGCATCCTCTTCAAACACTACTCATTAAGTGTTTGGGAACCGAGGAAACCAATTGCTGTAGTTTTGAATGAGAAATGTTTTCTCTTGATATTGAATTTCAGCAGCTCAGCAGTTCGGGGTCTACATTGTCGTATTTTTCATAGGCGAAGTTTGGACAGCAAGCAGGCCCGTTTAGTACTTGGAGTCTTTTACTATGGATTCATGCTGTTATAAAATATGTGCAAAATGTGGTTTGGCATTTTCTTGATAAAATAAGCAAGGCCTACCCTGAAAAAGACATTTGTAAGGCAGCATATGTTGCTCCAAAACCAGTAAATATATTTCAGAATTACTGGTGCCGTCACAGATGTGCAAGTCACCCAAACCATGTGCACTAATGCACCCCCATACCATAAACAAGACTGGCTCTGAACTGTGCGCTGATAAGAATATGGATGGGTGCTCTCCTCTTTAGTCCGGAGGACGCTGTGTCCATGATTCCCAAAAACTATTTTATTTGTCAGACCATAGTACAGTCCACCTCAGTCCCTCTTAAATGAGCTAAGGCCTAGAGAATCTGGCGGCAGTTCAGGTTCTTCTTAATATAGTCTCTTCTTTGCATGGTACAGTTTTTTAAACTTGTATCTATGGATGCAGTGAGGTGCTGGGTTCACAGACAATGGTTTTCGGAAGTGATTCTGAGCCCATGCAGTGATGTCCACTACTGCAAAAAAAAAGAATCTTCAATTTTTGCAGTACACAAACTTTGCCTAATTTCTGACAGCCCCATCTTCTCTAAAATGACCTTTTAATACCCAGTAATTTCACTGACCTGTTGCCAATTGGCCTAAACAGTTGTTTGATATTCCACCAGGTTTCCCCATTACACAACATTAAACAAATTGTTTATTTTAACAAATTAATATCAGATCCAGGTATTGGTCAGGCTGATAACCGGACAACCACTAATAATAAACCTGTGCAATTGCGCGAAATTATCACCGTAACACCTTGTGAAATCTGAATGGGGCTCCTAGGATGTCCATGCCTACTGTACCATAGTAGGCATGGAAACAAGACTTGTAAGCATCTGAAAAACGACAAATCTTTTTATTTTTTTACCCTTCTTCTAATATACTGAACAAAAACAACATAGCATGCAACGATCTCTACCATTTTACTGTGGTACTGTTCATAGATGGAAAATCTGTGAATTTACATGAAAGAATTAGGCCCTAATCTGTGTATGCAGAAATGAAATTCCTACTGTAAAATAGGGTTAACAACCCGGCTCAGAGACAAAGTGACAGACTGCTCATCTTGGGGATAATAATCTGGCAACCATTTGGTTACTGGTCAGATGCTGTAACCACTGAAATACCCATCCCCCGTATTGTCTCCTGCTAAAGACAACCCTCAAAGAATCAGCGAATCAGCGAAATGTGTTCGTTCATAAGCGTTATCAGCTAACAATGTTAGTAACAGAGTTGACACCAAATTTCCTGTCATTTTATGAGGATATTTCATTGCTAAAAACTATTTATTTACTTTTTATTTGTAGTATTCCAGAGGCAAATACCACCAAAAGGGTAAAAAAACATTTGTCTGGCATTATAGCCATTTCGCCCTAATAGGTACACTTTGATTTACATGTCCACCAGCTTTGCATAAGTTCTATCAATCTAGCCTTACAGACAGATTCCACAATACGCAGCAGGCTACATTGTGAGAGATAGGAAATGAAGGCACCTTTGCCCAGTGGTTCCATGGGGCTTCAACTGCTCTCTCACACTCAGACATATTTTTGTGATGTTCCCCCAGTAATGGCTTAAAGCAGGGGTTTCAAACCGGTTCCACGGAGGGCCGAGTGTCTGCAGGTTTTCACTCTCACCTTGTACTTGATTGATTAATTATGTCACTAATTGGTTAGGTCACCCTCATCTGGTTATTTAGGTCTGAACCTGGAACCAATTTACAGGAAAAAAAAAAAAAAACTTGGAGACACTTGGCCCTCCGTGGAACCGGTTTGACACCCTTGGCTTAAAGTAACTCCAGTGGGTTTTTTCGATGATGACACATAATGGCGGGTAATAACCTGCTGTCAATCTAGCTCTCAATCTCATAAGTAATGTCTTGATTAAGAGTCAGAGGAGTTTTATAGACAGAGTACATGCCTACGTAGGCAGGCAGGTAGCATTCAGACCTGGTTATTTTCCCTCTCAATGAGTAGCAGTTTAGACAATGGTATGAGTAGGCTATCTAGAATAAGAACAGACTGCTAAAGATTTTTTTGTAATAAAAGTCATCTGATCAAGACATACAATAGTTTACACTTTTAAATTAGTAATGACATTACAGCTGCTTTGATCAGCATATTTCAATAATGAATAGGCCTATGCCAACATTAAAATCATCCATCTACTTATCAACAAGTTGCTCTATTTATCAACAAGTTGCAACTACTACATTTCTTAGAGACACTGTGCAGACTCCTGCCTCTGAAATCTACTAGACTAAATACAAAAATAAAAAATCTCCTCACACCTAGCCAAACAATACTGGAATAGTATTATATAAATGTGACATGTAATTTGATTGAATGTAAGCTGTGTGCGCAAAGTTTTTAGTTCTCAGCTTCATGGGAAAACCTTAAAAATTTTGGGAAATGTGCATTAAGCTTTGACTTATAGGGGAGGGGCCAGATAATTAGCAAATGATGTCGGTGACAAGCCAACATCCCCTCACCTGACCTTGCTTCCTGGCAACCCATCACCTAATATGTTTTGATCCAGACCAAAACACTATCAGTAACAATTAATTTTTTGAAACCTGCAGTCTCTATAACCATTAGTCACATAAGTCGGGTACAGTTGATTTTAAGATGTCTATTGTGTGAAAGTGAAAGCTATAAACTTGACTTCTAAGATACAACTCAGGTAAAACTATATATATATATATATATATATATATATATATATAAATTATGTAAGAGTATTTCCCCGAATTTGTGTTTTACTCATACCAGGTCTATCCTGGTGCTCTTGATGAGCGCCATGCAATGTTTTTTGTGAAACTGACAGAACCTTTGACTTGCTAGTAAAAACGTTTGTTTTTACATGAAGCTGGCAGGGTTGTCTAAAAGCAACCGCCACGGATCGTTTATGACCTTAGCGAGATCTGTTCTGACAAAAAAAACTAGCAAGTAACATTAACAAGAAATAAAGACGACCAAATCGAACACCCCTCACTACTAGTCTCTAACAGCCAACTAGGCAGCTGACCAGCTAGCCAACGCACTAAGTTAACTTGCCTTTGAAGGCCCAGCCAATTTCTGAAAAATGCTAACTACCTAGAACACATTAACTATGTGTATCATGTCACTGAAAGGCTATGTTCAGCAGCTAGATAGTGCAGCTAGAGTTAATTAGTTGTAGGTAACGACATAAAATGCACATCAGTACAGTACACAGGACAACTGCTAACGCAATCGCTAAAACCTGGCTCGGCTTAACTGACTAATACAATAAAATATGAACAACTAAAATAGGCTACGTGTATTGACATTGTACACTGAAGCTACATCAAACACTTAATAAATGATAACTGACAAGTAATCAGTTAAGTAAGCTAAAGCAAAATTATATTATGACAGACTAATGTACTAGCGAGCAACCGTGCCGTAGCTAACGTTAGTTTGGCCGGCAGTGAAAATGTCTGCCTTATTTAACAACAACTGGCAATGGAAAGAAGACGCAAAATAACCGTATACAGCTTACCGTTAAAGAAAAATGTCCCTTTTCTTCGGAGCTATACTCTCCACAAATACGACAGACGACTTTTTTCTCTATCGCACCTCACATCAACTGCTCGACTCTCAACACAGGCCCCGGCCTTCACTTCCGCTTAGTGATTTTTTTCCGGGATCCTCCTACTTCCTGAAGTTAATAGTTGAATTCAAAGTCTGAGTGATTCTCCAAACGCATACTACGTACTGCAAGTACGTACTTTGCGGTTGATGATACAGAATACATATAGGTCAGTATATAGTAAGCTAGTATGTCAGTATTGAAGCCATTTGGGACGGTTTACTTTGTCATGAAATTGCGTCTCTAAATGTTTATTATTTAGCTAGACACCATTAAGCATTAGGTTAAATTGACCTACGTCTTTGTTTCCAACTCAAATAGTATGCATGAACTGTATTAATGTTGCCACCCGTCGTTTTATTATTTTAGCCAGTAATACTAGTATTGTACTACATGGAATAGTCAAAGGATTGGTACCAAGACTGAAGACGGATTTACACTACCAAAGCTATTTCATTGCACAAAAACGTCCGTTTTTCTTTTATACATGAATGACATTGATGTAATAACTGTCTATATAGTTGTCGATAACTGACTTTTGTCAAGCGAAAAGAGAGATTCGTGGAAACCACTGTTTCACTGCGCAAGTGGTTGTTGTCTTTATTACCCCAAAAAGCATGCACAGATACACACTTATACAATCCACCAGAAATTGTTGACCATCCGGGAACTTTTGGCATAGGTTACTATTACTTTAGTTTGGGACTTACATATCTTCTGACATACTATATAGTATGTGATTTGAAATGGAGTCAAATCTTCCTTCAGTTGGGTTTTACAGGGATTTACATCCAATGACGGAAGGCTTATTAAAGACTAGAGCTAGGGACAAACAACTACTCTGTCCAGTTCAAAGTCTCCTACCCAGGTCAAGGCCAATAGTATAGCCATCAGCTCAAGTTGAAACACCCATGTGATCTGTTAGATGTTTTCTGACTTCCACACCACAGCCCAGCACTGCAAGTTCGGCCTGATCCTGTGCAACATGATCATTTCACCCATTACCCGAGGTGGAAGTAACCACACTGGATTAACTGGCATGGCAATTGTGGGCATAAACTAATTTATCCTGGTACCACTAGGTGGTGCCAGTTGTCAGCCTAACTTCAATGAGCCATATGTAAAATGTTTACTGTAATGCTAGGACAGATACATGATGCACGAATGACCAGAAGACATCCACTCTAAATGTTTCGAATATTTTCTTTACAAAATCATAGGTGCCTGACAAATTGCCGTTTTACCGTTCTTGTCGCCTACAAGGTGGTCCCCTCCTACTCGCCTGAGATACTTATGAGTACTATCCCCCCCAACCCTAAACCCCAACCCTAAACCACACAAGTGCCGGGTAATACTTTTCCGGTTTTGTTTGGTAAGCAAAAAGTTATTACCTTAATTGAAGTCTTGTATATGGGGGGGGGGGACTCTACACAGTGCCCCTTTAATATGTTGGTATTACACTGCTGGAAAAAAAATTAAGGGAACATGTAATCATCACAGAATAACAACAAGTCAATTTATCTTCAGGGACATCAATTTGTTGAGTTATGCAACATAAGCGATTGTGAATCAGTGTCAAGTATTTTGGTGCAAATGAAAGTGACAACAAGTGCACTGGAGAGGCAACCCCCAGACCATCCCCCCAAAAAGGAATTGTTTTGCAGGTGGTGGCCACAGACAATTGCCATCTCCTTATCCTTCCTGGCACTGGAAAATACTGTTTAATTGTATTGTAGAATCTCTTTGCCCAGATCTTATATTTGAGTAAAAGTACTCTGTTGTTTTTGCCACTAAACTATTCTATTGACTGCAACGTACTGACAAAACATAATTATGATATTTTTTCCAGGTTGTCCTTAACACACTATAAATGTTCATGCTATAGAAGTCAAATGTATTGAGGAGTGTCTGTCTGAAGGGGAATTCAAGATGAACATCTTTTGTTCCCCTACTGTTGCCTGATTTAGAAAAATTGACCACTTGAAAAACAAATGAGATTTTGCTTATTGTTTTATTTTTTCAAATCACAATCAAAATAGGTAAACTATTATTCACAGCGGCACTTGTGTAAAGCAAACTAATTATGTAAGCTTCCTTAGCTGCTGTGCTGACCGTGTACACTGTCTTTTTTCAGTGTCAGATATGATACAGTATCAGTTAAGTATACAACATATAAAAAGCCAGAATAGTCAAGTTACTGGAGCAAAAGGAAATGCAGAGGGAGCTACAGTATGTCCTGACCGGCATATATTTCAGAAGAGGACAGAAGGGAAAAACTCCAATGACCATAGGTCCTCTTTGTCGGTCCAGCCAGATGCAGTTGCCTTAAAATAATGAGACGTTGAATGCATGCTGTAATATCCAGACTTCCCCTTGTGTTCACAGGCAATTAAATCACAGACAAAAAACACATGTTAAAATAATGCTCATTACGTGATGATACTTTCTATGAAAACCCACTATAACGAGGGAAAGGGGTGGGATTAGCCCGTTCCATATCTGTCAGATCTTATTTTAGAAAGAGTAGAGAAACCCTCCGTTAGTTTCGCCTTTCACTTGAAAGCTGTATGATTCTTTTAGTCAACTAATGCAGCGTTTCCTCCCAATCTCTGGTCCATGTCAATACTGTATATACAGTGAAACAAAACAATACATCAAATGTAGTACATTCAGTGGCCACGTGGTGTTTTCAGGGTGCACCAAGGTGGCAGGAACCTAGCGCAGAAGTTTCAATAGCAAACCAATCCAAAGAGTAAAACTGGGGGGGGCCGGGGGAACTTAAATATGCACTAAATAAGGGGTTAACGAGACACATGGGAAAGCAATACACTTACGAGACTGAACGTAGAAACTGCAAAACTAGAACCAAAACTCACAGAACTTAGAACTGCAACAACTGACACGGCACAGGCCGTGGCTGGCCAGTACAGGTGTATTTTGATTTGTAGTGTTTATTATATTGTAAACATGATATTTACCCCCAAAAATGCTAGTTTAGTTGAAGGGCTTTACATTATCAAGTAGCAACAAAACTCGTTATTTTTCGTTTGGTCTCTGTGGGGTCCAGACAGTTGCTTGACTCGTTAATCGCACCCTAGGCTACAGTGACTAACAAGAGTCTGTAGTGGGTCTTCTCTTCAGATAGACAACTGAAATCCAAAGGCAGACATGGCAGAATTTTGTGATTTGAAACCATAGATTGCAGGCAAAATTTTTAGTGAAGGTACAGTAGTTAATGCAAAATTGAAAAAAAGTACTGTGATCTCTATTACATCTATTTTTAAGCAGTGACTTATGCAGTGAAATAATTGCTCTTAATGTCATTTTTTGTTGCCCAGGTGGTGACCGAGTCAGGTTGTGGCCTGGTCAGTGGTGCCCAGGTGGTGGCCGAGTCAGGTTGTGGCCTGGTCAGTGGTGCCCAGGTGGTGGCCGAGTCAGGTTGTGGCCTGGTCAGTGGTGCCCAGGTGGTGGCCGAGTCAGGTTGTGGCCTGGTCAGTGGTGCCCAGG